>JAPJBO010000267.1:0-257057 GCA_030068145.1 Diplonema papillatum
GCCGCCACTTCGGCCCATCGGGATGCTGTCTTCCACGCGAGCAAAGCACACATCTTCACAGCCAGGGCCTGCGGTTCTGCCCATCGCACTAGAGTACCCCTGTCCAAGGGCAACGCCTGATTCTGTGGAACTGCAGCCCCAGCGTTGCGGAGTGCCGAAGCCATCACCCGCAACGGCTGGCTGTCCATCCCCATCGCGCCAAACGTCGCCGACAGCGTCTTCGCGTACGTCAAGAGGCCCTGCACCCGAATTCCCGTCGCTGCAACAAACAGGCAAGCATTGTCCGCGTTGAGGGGAAGCTGCTGCTGTGACGTCCACGTAGTAAGGCGGCGCCACAATCTCCGGCGCTCCTGCAAAGTAGTGTCCGCCCACATCTGCTGCAGCAGGGCCACAAGCCTTGTCTCGGCATCCGAACTCGATACTTGCGTTTCCATCGTACGGCCTGTGCGTCCAGAAGCTCCCGTTGTCAGCAACGCCTGGACCGCCCGGCCCACATTCGTCGGTAGATGTTGATGTACTGTGACGGTCTGGGAGGAGTCGGTGGACCTTCTCAGTAAATGAAAGGATGGCTGCGGCGATGGTCTCGCAATGCTGGCATGGATGCCTGGAAGGGTCTCCCGTAGTAGTAGTAGTAGTAGTAGTAGTAGTAGTAGTAGTAGTAGTAGTAGTAGTAGTAGTAGTAGTAGTAGTAGTAGTAGTAGTAGTAGTAGTAGTAGTAGTAGTAGTAGTAGTAGTAGTAGTAGTAGTAGTAGTAGTAGTAGTAGTAGTAGTAGTAGTAGTAGTAGTAGTAGTAGTAGTAGTAGTAGTAGTAGTAGTAGTAGTAGTAGTAGTAGTAGTAGTAGTAGTAGTAGTAGTAGTAGTATAGTAGTAGTAGTAGTAGTAGTAGTAGTAGTAGTAGTAGTAGTAGTAAGTAGTAGTAGTAGTAGTAGTAGTAGTAGTAGTAGTAGTAGTAGTAGTAGTAGTAGTAGTAGTAGTAGTAGTAGTAGTAGTTAGTAGTAGTAGTAGTAGTAGTAGTAGTAGTAGTAGTAGTAGTAGTAGTAGTAGTAGTAGTAGTAGTAGTAGTAGTAGTAGTAGTAGTAGTAGTAGTAGTAGTAGTAGTAGTAGTAGTAGTAGTAGTAGTAGTAGTAGTAGTAGTAGTAGTAGTAGTAGTAGTAGTAGTAGTAGGAATTGTCACGAACTCTCCTTGTCTTTTGCTTGGTTGGTCAGATTTCACCTAATGCTGAGCCACAACACGCATAGCATCAAAGGGAAAGTGTGAAGCCAATTGAACCTAACAACTAACGAACTTGCGAACGGGATGAAAGGAATGGTTTGTTGGCGTATCAACGCCCACCAAGACGATCACCGGGGCAAGGGAGGGTGGGAAATTGTTTATTCCTTTGTCACTAACTGCGGCCTGCTGATGGTTTGTTATCAAGCAAGTTGAACAATTCGCTGTGCCAATTCCCTCAGTAAACTGCAAGAATTGTCACGAACTCTCCTTGTCTTTTGCTTGGTTGGTCAGATTTCACCTAATGCTGAGCCACAACACGCATAGCATCAAAGGGAAAGTGTGAAGCCAATTGAACCTAACAACTAACGAACTTGCGAACGGGATGAAAGGAATGGTTTGTTGGCGTATCAACGCCCACCAAGACGATCACCTTCCATCCACCCCGCCGCCAGTGAAAAAGTCCACAACCGCCTGTGTCACGGAATCGACAGAACCTGGGGTCAACGATGACAGGGGAACGCGTGATGGGAGATCCGCTGGATTCCCCTCGCTCCGTACCCATCGCACGGAAAGTGCGCAGCCTAGGGTCCGCACTCTGGCGAGCCCAGACACCACCGAATTATTCAGATTTGGGTCACGGACGCAAAACCCTTTCCGGGCTACCCCTTGGACTGTGGTGTTGTCGACCACCACGTCAATTCGCCCCCCTGCAAAGGTATCAGGTATCGATGCAACAACGCGCTCGAAGGCCATAGCCTCTAGAACGTTGATGTGTAGCCGAGATTCCTCGGCTGACCACGGGCCCCCCAAGATGGTGACCTCCGATGTGCGAGAATTCACGAGGACACCTCCCCACCCCTTCTTGCTAGCATCGACAAATGCTGTCATCGACGGGGCAGGGAGCTTCGTCGGTACGACCCGCGGCTTCATGACCGCGTCTATCCAATCCTGTAACGATGAGCGGATACACGGAGACAGGAGGACCTGTTCCGCCGGCATTCTTGTTCCTCGATTTAACGAGTTCGTGACCCTGCGCATGAACTTGAGAGCAAACCAAAAGGAACCGGGGAAAATACCCGCGATTGCTGATGCGTGGAGGAGTCTGCCTCCCAACGTCTCGATTTCCCCGGCAGAGAGCGAAGAAGAACTGAGGTCGTATCGCGTCGTTACTAATTTCCTGCGAAGCTTGCTGCTCAACGAAACCTGTGACACGCCATGTCTCCAATCGACACCGATAAACTCGTAACGCCGAGAAGCCGACTGTGAATCAGCCTCCTTCCACGTTAGCGAGCAGTCCAACGCCGTCTGATCCAACCGCTGCGTTGCCTCAAGGACGTTTCGCTTCGAGCCCGCGTATCGGATGTTGTCGATCCACACATGAACGACAACACTATCCTCCGCGAGTTCTGGCAACACAAAGTTGGGGTGTCCAGCCGATACCGCCGCCAACGTGTGCATCAGCTCCGGTGCACAGACATGACCCATCGGCAGGCGGTTCAACTCCCACCAGCTGCCATCATCTGCAGTGAACCGAAACAAATGCCGGACGGCCTTAGGGATTTCTATCGCATAGAAACCCGTCCGAAAATCCCGCGTCGTCCCGCACTCTTCATGGATGGCTTCGAAGTAGTGCGACACATGAGCCAATGGCACGGATGCCTCGTATCCAGCTGCTTCAGCTGCACGATTGCCGTCGAGGGTCCATAAAATGAACCGCTGTCGAAGAGACCCATCTTTCTCCTCAAGCACGGTAAACGGCACGGACGTCCATGCTCCGGGGCCTGACGCTTTCCCAGCAACGTTACATTCCTCCAGCTGCCGCGCATGACCGACCTCCAACCTCGATGGGGATCCGAGCGACGGCAGGACACTTCCCACGTCCGGGTAAAACGTTCTCTGCCAAGTCTCATCGAAGCGCGCGCGAACACTAGGAGCCATGCGAGCGCGCAGCCTGTCTACGTCCATTGGCTTGACAGGCGCAACATGCAGCGGGGAGCGTCTTTCTGCTGGGGTCCGAGGTAGCCGGGTCGACCCGCCGCGCCGCGTCACGGAGTGCGCCCGCAACGTAGTGAACACTGGGTCCGACCGGAGTCGGCGATTCAGAGATGCATCGTTGCTTTCGCAGTCCCGAGGACACGGGCGAGGGAAAGCGGATCGGCTCCGTACCGGATCGTCGTTTTGGAGATCGCTCCTGGCCCTCCCGGCTCCTCGTGTTTGGCCAACCGGTTGACCAGGTACAACGGGATCGGCACTCCTAGTGCAATGCAGTCGAACAATCGCGTCACTGCGCCCCTCTTGATCGAATGCGCCGAGTACTTGCGCATTTCGGGAGACCGCGCCCACATCGCATCCAAGCCCGTGGTCGTCAGAGAACACAACTCGGCGAAGGGCGCTCTTGCCCGGTACATCTCGGCAAGCTCGGCCGTTAGAGGACCGACTACCACGACAAACCTCGACGGCTTGAACGGGTCCCGCCGCCGGCCCTTCGGTGTCTGCTTCCAATCCACGACTATTTCCTCCGGCGTGACCGACAGAAACTGAGTCGAAGAGAGAGCCGCCACTTCGGCCCATCGGGATGCTGTCTTCCACGCGAGCAAAGCACACATCTTCACAGCCAGGGCCTGCGGTTCTGCCCATCGCACTAGAGTACCCCTGTCCAAGGGCAACGCCTGATTCTGTGGAACTGCAGCCCCAGCGTTGCGGAGTGCCGAAGCCATCACCCGCAACGGCTGGCTGTCCATCCCCATCGCGCCAAACGTCGCCGACAGCGTCTTCGCGTACGTCAAGAGGCCCTGCACCCGAATTCCCGTCGCTGCAACAAACAGGCAAGCATTGTCCGCGTTGAGGGGAAGCTGCTGCTGTGACGTCCACGTAGTAAGGCGGCGCCACAATCTCCGGCGCTCCTGCAAAGTAGTGTCCGCCCACATCTGCTGCAGCAGGGCCACAAGCCTTGTCTCGGCATCCGAACTCGATACTTGCGTTTCCATCGTACGGCCTGTGCGTCCAGAAGCTCCCGTTGTCAGCAACGCCTGGACCGCCCGGCCCACATTCGTCGGTAGATGTTGATGTACTGTGACGGTCTGGGAGGAGTCGGTGGACCTTCTCAGTAAATGAAAGGATGGCTGCGGCGATGGTCTCGCAATGCTGGCATGGATGCCTGGAAGGGTCTCTGGGCGATGAAATTGCTGGGGTATCGGAAGAGGGCGAAGACCAAACTTGTTCGATCGGGGAGGACTTGGTACTGACATGTTTTTGAGGGTTGGCCGGGGAGCCGCCAGTCATTTCTCCCCGGCCTTGACGTTTCCCTGCTTCCAACCGGCCTTGCCTCTTGGCCGGAAGCCGAACTTCTTCTTCTCGGTGCGGTGCGCGTCTTTCTTCCAGCTCGCCGTAGCCCGCTCAAGCTCATCGTCATCGCGCTGCCGCATCCGCTCGAGCAACTCGCGACGCGGCGCGCCCTCTTCAACAAACTTCAGCTGAACACGGAGCTGCATCAGTAACTCCTGCCCGAGGCGAACTTGCTCTGCACACTCGACCCAGCTCTCGAATTGGGCCGAGGCAAGAAGCCAGCACTTAAGTGCTGAAAAGGCCGTCTCGAGCTGTTCTCCTCCCGGCAGGTGCTTGCGTCCGGCCACATACCGCACCTCCAGGGCGAGAGCCAGCCCTTCGGGGTCCCGTTCCAACGCATCACGCCATCTCGTTACGTCCGTCTCTTCCACAGGAAACCTCGTCGGCTGCGCCGTCTTCGCGTGGGGAACACGGCCTGTCATCGCCATGACTACTTCTTTCAAGGCCCGCAGCTCCGCCTTCAGATGGCTCACCTCATCCGGAACCAGCTTAGCGCCTTCGACCTCGCCTGGTGGTGTGACTGGCTCCGGGGGTGCCTCAACACTTTCTTTCTCAACTCGGGGTTGTGGAACATACGAATCACCGGGCTCCGACGGCTCCGCCACCGTCACTCGACGACCGGATCCTGCCACTGTGGGCAATTCTGGAGCGTTCTCCTTCCAGAGGCATGCCGCTTTCATCACACGGCGAAACACCTGTGGGTTTACCACTGCGGCCTCAGCCAGAGTCGCTGCCAGCTTCCAGCCCTCCCAACCACCGACAACGCCGGCCCCAGGAGAACCCGCGTTGTACTCAAGCAGCTCACACAAGACCTTGTGTGCACGCTCCCTGTCGTCCCCAGGTGCGTTGCCGAAGAAAAATACGGCCCACTGCTCTACTTCCGAAAGGCGGATATTCCGCCGGGGAAGGGTCGGCCCGACCGACTCTTCGAACGCATCGCGGGCATCGAATGGAACCGCAAAATTCTGGAACCCGGTCTGTGACTGCTTCGAAAAGGTTGCCATCGTAAATTGCCAAGAAATTGTTTATTCCTTTGTCACTAACTGCGGCCTGCTGATGGTTTGTTATCAAGCAAGTTGAACAATTCGCTGTGCCAATTCCCTCAGTAAACTGCAATAGTAGTAGTAGTAGTAGTAGTAGTAGTAGTAGTAGTAGTAGTAGTAGTAGTAGTAGTAGTAGTAGTAGTAGTAGTAGTAGTAGTAGTAGTAGTAGTAGTAGTAGTAGTAGTAGTAGTAGTAGTAGTAGTAGTAGTAGTAGTAGTAGTAGTAGTAGTAGTAGTAGTAGTAGTAGTAGTAGTAGTAGTAGTAGTAGTAGTAGTAGTAGTAGTAGTAGTAGTAGTAGTAGTAGTAGTAGTAGTAGTAGTAGTAGTAGTAGTAGTAGTAGTAGTAGTAGTAGTAGTAGTAGTAGTAGTAGTAGTAGTAGTAGTAGTAGTAGTAGTAGTAGTAGTAGTAGTAGTAGTAGTAGTAGTAGTAGTAGTAGTAGTAGTAGTAGTAGTAGTAGTAGTAGTAGTAGTAGTAGTAGTAGTAGTAGTAGTAGTAGTAGTAGTAGTAGTAGTAGTAGTAGTAGTAGTAGTAGTAGTAGTAGTAGTAGTAGTAGTAGTAGTAGTAGTAGTAGTAGTAGTAGTAGTAGTAGTAGTAGTAGTAGTAGTAGTAGTAGTAGTAGTAGTAGTAGTAGTAGTAGTAGTAGTAGTAGTAGTAGTAGTAGTAGTAGTAGTAGTAGTAGTAGTAGTAGTAGTAGTAGTAGTAGTAGTAGTAGTAGTAGTAGTAGTAGTAGTAGTAGTAGTAGTAGTAGTAGTAGTAGTAGTAGTAGTAGTAGTAGTAGTAGTAGTAGTAGTAGTAGTAGTAGTAGTAGTAGTAGTAGTAGTAGTAGTAGTAGTAGTAGTAGTAGTAGTAGTAGTAGTAGTAGTAGTAGTAGTAGTATGTGTCGTCTGCCGAAGCAGCCGGAGACAGCAGGCGCAGGGGGCAGGTCTTGCTTTACAATTCTCTTCTTCATGGAGACCCGCCCCCGGCACTCCCGACTGTCCAATCACTGTCGAGAAAGGTGTGCCCAATAGTGATGAGGCCCCCACGAAGCCTTATACACAACACGGCTACAACACGAGGATGCAGCCCTGCTTCTCAGATCTCGCTACTTGACCTGACACAGCTGCCACCCAGAAGGCCGCAGCAGTAACCTTCGCAATGAAGGCATACTTTCTACTATACTTTTTGTTTGTGCGCACTAGCGGAGCTCACCTGTTTTGGTAAGTTTCATGTAGTACGCTGCCAACTACTAATTTTTAGTACCAACAATGCATTGTTAACAAAAAAAAAAAAAAAAAAAGGGCAAGGGTTTGCGGACCTGCTGCCAGCAAGCGCTCTGCGAACTGCGAGAACCCGCGCCCGGCGGCGAAGTGGAGGGCGGTGCACCCGTTCTTCGTGGGCGCGTCGACCGCGGCGCCGGCGCCCAGCAGCACGTCCGCGGTCGGCAGCCTGTTGTAAAGGGCCGCCCGGTGGAGCGCCGTGAGCCCGTCCTTGTTCTGCGCGTCGACCGGCGCGCCGCAGGCCACCAGCCGCCTCGCCAGCGCCGCGTCCGGCAGCCGGGCCGCGCAATGCAGGCCCGTGTTGCCGTCAGGCCTCGCCTGCCGCGCATCAGCGCCCGCGTCCAGCAGGAACAGCGCCACAGCGGCGTGTCCCCTGTCAGCCGCGAGGTACAACGGCCCGGCTGCTGCCGCGAGAGCCATTGCTCTTTTTTTAAAGCTTCGCTTGAAACTCCGGGGTTGTTAAAGTCTCCGGGCGTCCTTCGCCGTTGTGGGAAGGTATCCTTTGTGCTCTGAGCGTCGTACGAGTGGTGGTGACACGAGGTAAGAGGGTTTTTGTGTTGCCGACAATCACTCCGGGTTGGACGTACAGTCGTACGGTCTAGCGTGCTTTCGACGACTTTTTTTTTTTCTATCTTTTGCGAACAAGTGCGTGGCTTTGTCTAACCGCAGCGCGCGCCGTTGTACGGGTTCCCTTCACGAAGAAGGGGTGCTAAATCGGTGGTACTTATTCTTACTCACGGGGGGGAAAAAAGAAAGGAAGAACAAAAGATGCGCAGGTTTGTTTTATTCTTTTTACTTTTGTGCAGAATACGCGTGGCTTTGTTTTACTTCCGTCGCGTTGCGGAGAGAAAAAATGTGGCAGGCTTTATTTGTGTCCGGTTGGCAACTAACACTTTAGTTTGCTTCCTGTTTTTTTTTTTTTTTTTTTTTTTTTTTTTTTTTCTTTTTTTTGCGGACCTTGTATTGTCTGTTTTCTTTTTCCAACAACTTCAGTGTCGGTGTCCCTCTTTTGGACCAATCCGTACACGCGAACAGAGATATTTTCCTCGGGCAGGTCTTCTGTTCCGGCGGGAAGAAAGTTGTTTTGGTTAGTTTTTTCTTTCGGCGCCCCCACCAGACGACGGTATCGAAAAAAACTGGCCTACCAACACTTTCAAGGCTCCCTTTTCAGGTAAGCTTCTTTTTAGGCTTTAAGTTTCTCCTCACCTTCTTCGGCGGCCTTCCTGTATTTCAGAGTGAAAGTTCGCTTTATTTATTTTCTTTAGATGGGAGGTGGGGTGAATAAGAGAGAGAACTCGTTTGCTTGACGCTCTAGGGGGGAAGGACTTGTGTTTCGAGTGTTTCGAGCCTCCGGCAGCTACCGTTCGGCGGTTTTTTCGCAACAACGTGCTTGGGATGGTTGTCTGCTCAACGGCGGATCGAGAGGGGTTTACTAGCGCTTTCGACTGCGCGGTCTGGACCTGTTGTTGAGTGTCCACAATTTTCTCGTTTGCAGGTTCAGAAGCAGGAAGACGCGAAGAGAAAGTGACACTCTCCCCCCCTTGCTGTGTGCGAGCGAAGACCGGACTCTTCTCTAGAGCTCTTTTCTTGAAGTTTGAAGACTCTTCGTGTTCGCTTTTCTTAAACCTTTTTTGTTTGGTCGCGGGGTATTGGAAGGTTTCGAGGTTTCGAAGGCGTATTCTAGCCGAGTAGATCTCCAGAAGACCGAAGCTAGAGGAAGGGGGGGATGTTTGGGCAAGCGGACAAATTGAGGTTTTGGTGGTTGCTCGTGATTTCTTTGCTTTTTTTTTTTTTTTTTTTTTTTTGAGTCGCCGACGATTTGTTTTATTTATTTTTTACTTTTCCCGACAACAGCAAGTGTCAGACTAGCCCGCCCGAAGGCAGTTGATTTCTTTAGGCAGGTTTCCTCTACCGGCGGAAGTTGTTTTGGGTTAGCGCTTTTATTCTTTACTTGTCTTTTTTGGTTGGCGGGGGGGGTGTACTTTCCCTTCGCTTCTTGTGAAGCCGAGTGCAGCTGCACGGCGCGCAAAAAGGAGTCGTCTTGCCTAGATGAAGTCCAGGGTACAACCCTGTGTTGTATGTACCTCTTTTTCCCCTCAACGGGCTTTTCGTGCTGTTGTGATAGCGAGCAGGTGTCTGATAACCTCTGGTGGAACAGAGACAGATGCCCGGTCAGCAACAGAGTAAAGGTGGGGGAAGAGGACCTCTGCGCTATGCGTTGGCTTCCTTCAGCATTCACTTCCCACTCCGAGCACTCTCTCCCGGGGGGTTTTTTTTTAGTTCTTTCTTCGAAGTTGAACAAATGAGGCGCGCATGCGTTTCTTTGTTTACTTTTTTCCGGTTTGCTTCCTTTTACTTTAAAACTGTTATCTTGTTTTGTGAAGTCGGGGCTTTTTTTCTTTTTTTTTTTTTTTTGCTCGTATAATCTAGACTGTTTCTTGTCTTTTCTCTTCTTCGTTCGGTCTGGGAGGCTCGACTACCTTCGTGAAAAGGCTTATTCTTCTGCTACTCCCCCCCCCGAGGTTCGTTTGTGTGTGTTGTGTGTTGTGTGTTGTGTGTTGTGGTGTGTGTGGTGTGTTTTCCTTCTTGACTGTGTCCACTGTCCACAAAGGGAGGGGGTGGTGTTTTGTCGTGTTTGTTGTTCTGTTGTTCCTTGTGGGCGTGTGTTCAATTTTATGGCTTCAAGTGGATTTATTTCCCTTCTCTGGGATGGCTGCCGTGACGAACCTAGCTTCTCCGTATCACATAGAGAGTGTGTGGAGAAAAACGAGTGAGGGTTTGGAGGAGGACGCGGCGTGCGTCGGGGCCCGTGAGGAAGCACCGGCCACCTTGCTAGATAAAACCTGCCTTGGAACATGCACCTTATTACTCGCGGGGGTAGGCACCTCTGCGGAGGCCCTCTTCCGTGTGCCTCCACGCGGAAGGAATACTAGGAAAAAGAGTGCGTGTTTATCCCACTCAAGAAACGTCTGTCGTAGGCGGTGCGAGCCGCGGTCCTGTCATAGATGAGAGAGAGAGAGAGAGTTAGAATAGAGCATCTATTTGGTATCGGAAAGTAGGTGCGAGATCAGGCAAACCTTGTGCGCTAGCTTCGTTGAACTGTGAATCTAACACAGGGCCTACCCCAAATTCTCGTTTTATCGGGGTCAACTTCACACGTTGGCGAGTGAGCTGGTCTGGACCGCTCATCTGCGATGGGTTGAATCGGGTTACGCGCGCTCCGATACTGAGTAGTCCAGGGACGACAGAGTTTTGTTACGCGTTCCAATACTGAGAGGTCCAGGGACGACAGAGTTTTGAATTCCCCACGCAGCTCTATCTACCTAATCCCATCGCAGTTGAGGACGAGGCACAAATACGCAAGAGGAAAATGAAGGCGATTTGCAACGAGGACGAGCTAGGTTTGTACAGACAGGTTTTCGAGTCGGGACGCCGGCGAATTGTGGATATCAATTGTGTCTTATTTGCAGCAACTTGTGGTCTCGTTGTTTCAGTAAGTGTGCTGTTGGCGATGACATGCGGCCGTATTTGTTGTTGGAACTATGTCGGCTTCAGCGAGTGTCATCGTATTTCGGTGACCGCTCGAGGATGCCTTCGAGGCAGATGAAGTGGAAACAAGGTGTTTCGCGTCTCATTCTAGTTTCTGCTTTTCCGGTGCAGTGTTTTCGGTGCAGAACTTCTGACATCGGATATGTCTTCGGGGTACTTTATGCGGCCCCTCTGGCGATTGGACATGTTGTGAGCCGTTTCGATTCTCTCGAGTCATATCCGTGGATCCAGAGAGTCAGACAGCCTTGGTGCAGAACTTCTGACATCGGATATGTCTTCGGAGTACTTTATGCGGCCCCTCTGGCGATTGGACATGTTGTGAGCCGTTTCGATTCTCTCGAGTCATATCCGTGGATCCAGAGTGTCAGACAGCCTCTTGCTAAATAGGCATGGCCGTCTGTTGAAGAGGTGTTCCTTACTTTGACAAGAGTTGCCGTAGTGTCCACGTTTTCTTGGAGCATACGGCCTTCCTCGACGACAAGTTGGTCAGATCGCCAGAAGCGGTAGAAATTGCGAGGAAGATAATCAGCTGGCAGTGTGCGCCGTACGGGAGCACCTGAAGTTATCCAGCTTTTCTAACAGACGTGCACATGGAACTCACAAGGCGGAGTATGGCGACATCGAGAGCTCACCAGGAATAGTCATTCCGGCAGCCTCCATGATAGCTCGCGGAACTCGTCCTGGTTGGCGACGTCAAAACGTTCGGGATGAGGCTGCCTTTCAAGGAACATGCACGGTGCCAAAGTAAACAATCAGCCCGAGAGAAGAGTAGCCAGCGCCGAGCTGCCCTGAACCTGCCGGACATTCCGGAGGTTGATAGTGGGCGAATAGAACCCGTGTTCCACTCGACTTCTCCACCAAAGAATTTCCCTCTATCCACCTTTCGGGGCCGCATGCTTGTTGGTATTTCATCACCAGGCACAAAGGTGCAACTCGGCGGGGTTGCCGAAACAGCAGACAAGATTCTGCTGGGAGTGTTATCCAAGCTGGACAAAAGAAGTGTTGCCGTCAGTCGTCCTATGCGATGTCAGCGCTCTCTTGTTCTTTGAAGCGGTAACAAGAATACCTTGCTCGGGATGACATCCAGGGTCGCAGCGCACGTGTTGGGATGCCACATGACAGGTATTAAGTACGGAGCACGCCTATGAAACCCACGACGCTGAGATCAAAACGTATCCCTGTAGGAGGAGGTTGGAACAATCGATACGCGAAGGCTCTAAGGACCGGCATCGACAACGCTCGCGAGCAGGCAAGCCGAAACACGCCACCATCACGCAACCCGTCCGACAGACAACCGCTAATGCCTGCAGAAGTCGGGGCGCACTTTAAGTGTGGCGACACGGGTACCGTGGTCAAGGTCCCAGCCTGGCACGGGTGTCTGTATAGGATAGGCGGTTCGGCTCGGGTCCTTGTTGTGATCCGGGTTGAAGTCTTGGGCTGAGCTTGAGAGCGTCCCTTGTAACTGGGGTTTGTGTGCACCGCCTGAAAGCGGAACGCACCGGCGCCGAGACCGGCAGGGCGTTCAGCCCGGCCGGCGCCGCGGCCTCCGGCCTCCCAGTCCATTTCGAAAGAGAACTGCCTCCACAAGCTGTGCTTGAGGTGCCAACCTGGATTGAAACAGACGTGCAGCATCAATGGAAGAACGCGTACAACTGTCTTCATTCATGAAACGATCTGCTATGGGGCGGAAGGACTGGAACCCGGCTTAACAGAATGTCTGCGCGTGTGCGCCAGTAACTCGACAGCCAACATTCTCCGCAGCACCTTGTTGAAAGTCATAGTAAAAACGCAGCAACAGAATCCGAAAAGTGTGGGTACTTTCATTCGTACTACGACAAGAACCACGCGCGCAAAAGCGACGATGCTCAACCTCGCGAGGTCGTGGGAGCAGCAACGTCCGGAGTCAACGGATTTGTACGCAGACTTGGCTTTGGGTTTCCCATCGTCAATAAACTGAGCGAGGAGGCGGTTTGCTATGCTAGGGTGTGCAAAGTGCACCAGAAGGTGAAGTGCGCGCCCTGCAAACGGAGCAAGAGAACGGTGGTGTGGTGCTGCGAAAACCACCACGGGAGTGAGGGCGGGCTTGCCGTCAAGTTCTGCGAGAAGCACCGGATGACGATCTGCGCGACGTGCGTGACGGTCGCAGAGTGCTGCGGAGGGTCGCACCACGGGTGTCTGGACCACGACATGCCGGCGTGCGAAGACTGCAAGAGGGTTGAAGTATGGCTAAAGATAAACTGGTGTCACCTGAGGGGGTGATCTCAGGGCCGCCCACGTGATAAGCCGTTAAGCAGTGTGAACTTGAAATGCAGGTGCCACAGGGGTAAGCTTGCATTTGTCATAGGCTAGGGTTATTTGAATACGTCGTCCGAGGACGATCTCAAAGTGGACGACGGTGATAGGCTGGTGATATCCAGCTCCATTCTTCGTTTGTTGCGCTTTCGCGCCGGCTGTCCTGCCGAAGCAGTCGCTCGAGGGGGCGATCCTGACATGGATGAGGATGAAGTCGAGGTGGCAGGGCTGGTGATATCCAGCTCCATTCTCGAAATGTTGCGCTTTCGCGCCGCGTGCTTTTTTCCGGGTTTTCCCGCCGGGTCATTCGGTGGTGTCGGGAGTCGGGCTCTTTTCTGCCCCTTCCTTGGTGGTGTCGCTCGGGCCGGCTCGGTCGGAGCGTGCTTTTTCGCCATCTTGGCCGCCTTTGGGGACGCTTGACGCGTCCTCTTCATGCGCGGTGGTGTCGTCGGCTTCTGTCGGCCCTTCTTCCGCGGCGTTGTTGGCTTCGGCTTAGCGGGGGCTGGCTTCGAGGGCGCTGGCACGTGGTGGCCCTTTTTGCAGCAGGCTGACGGCCGCCGTTCCGCTAGCGTCGGTAAGCCGCGGCAGTCGTCACACGGACCGCGGGCGTGTTCGCGGCAGTCATGGTGGCCGGCCTTGCAGCACGCTGTTGGCGTGTTGCACTTCACGCATCTCGTCATGCGGTGCCGGTCGCAGACGGCCGGAGGTAAGCCGTCGTTGTCGGCGTGGTGGTGTCGGCAACCGTTAAGCAGCGGCTGCCGGCTTATCCCGTGACACCTTTTATATGTACGTTCTAGAAAGAGTAGCGTTGGCACTCTTACAGGTTCGTTCCCTCGTACCTCGCCGGGAACGGGCACTCCAGTGAAACTGGGTGTGTTACCGTTTCAGGTTTGGATTTTGGGAGCATTGCCTCATGTGAATTCTGAGACCTATTTCTCCCACGAATGGTGAACCAGCTTTGGTGACCGCTGTTCCGCAGTGGATACATCGATATGTTTCCCGACTCGCAGGATATCGGATCGTGCGCAACCGGCGGCGGCCTGGCCACTGCTGCAAACGAGGCCACCACCGCTATTAGGTATTGCAACGACGCGAGCAACAGCGCCGTAGAAAGCGCGAGGATTCGCCAGCGCCTGACACACCCGGGGCTGAACCGAAGGAACAGGGCCACGAGGACGCCGCAGCAAAGCAGCGAGACCGGCAGCGACCACAGAGCCAAACCCAACCACGCCTCGAGGAGAACAGGTTGGTCGAAAGTGCAGGAAACTCCACCCCGGAACGCGGACGGGCGGGCGCCGACCCCGCCAATTACGCCGTCACCAGCAAGGAAGGCATCAGCACCGGTAAAGCGAAGACGAGAGACGACGACCCCCCAACGGAAGAAGAAGTGCCCAGCGCCGCCCGTAAAAGCGAAGGCAAAGGCCGCAGAAGCATGCAAACCGGCAAGGAAAAGCGTCGCAACCGCGCGAGGACGACGATTCGAATAAGCGCAAACGCCAGAAGCACGACACGGTACGATCGAAGAGGTTGTCATCCAGTGGCTAATGCAGATTATCGCCACAGATTCTATGCATTCGAACCCAAAACTGATGCTGGACTTCACCGTGTACGCCCCTTTTTAGAGTGAAAGTTCGCTTGAAACTCCGGGGGTTTAAGGTTTCCGGGTGACCTTCGTCGGTATGGGAAGACATCCTTTGTGCTCTGAGTGTCGTAAGAGTGGTGGTTACACGAGGTAAGCGGATCGGTGGGTACCTTAGTTGTTGTTCATTGGTGGTGTCGACCGTTGTCCACATACCTTACATACGGTAGGCCCTCCTCAGTATGGTGCCGTAGTAGGTGACTGTCTGTCTTCTTGGTACCGTGTGACCTTTTTGTTTGTGCGCACTTCCTTCAACCCTGTTTCGCTCAATCTAACGGGAGTGAGGATTGTACGCTGCATTTCAATCATCAAAAGCACATTCGTAAGACGCAAAAAAAAGAGGGAAAAAATGGAGAGACAATACCAAACGCCGGAACAGAAGCGAGCAAGGTGACTGCGATGAAGTGGAAGGAAGGGGTTTGTTTGTGCGTGCCGGTTGATCGTTTTTTCCGCTTGTAGTTACCCTGCGTCGTTGTTTCAGGACGGGAATTCTGACCAACCACGAAAACACGCTGTCTGCGTCTTTTCAGCCCGCACAATACATGATTGAAGGGCAACCCGCAAGATTGTTAGTACTAAGAAGTTCGCACCAGGTGGGCAAGAGTGTAATAACGGTCAACTGCAGCAAGGCAAAAGAGCTAGGAGTTGAAGTAACGCACAGCGCCACCCCCCCTGTGGTTGACCGACTCGTCATTCGCCACTGGCGGCTTCCTTGGGTGCTTTTGACACAACAACAGGCGCCTATTTAAATACAAGAAACAGTACACTGGTCGTATCTGCGCCGTGTTGCGGTCCTTTGAGTCACGGACCCATGAGGTGGACCATCATCAGCGCGGAACCTGAGTGTCTGCAGACAGGACAGTGCTTTGTGAGGCGGCTGTTCGTAGCTCGTCACAGCCAGGACCACCCGCGCAACTAGAGCACGCAACGGCGAAACCCCGCCCTGATCGTGACTGCGACTCGCTAGGCTGCCTTGTCTTCTTTTTACGGTGGCAAATCTGCGTGTTAAACTCCGCAGAGCACAGTGGACATGGGGTTGCCGTGTGCAGCATCAATGGTTGAAGTATGGTTTGCTCGTATACATGGGGGTTTCTTGGGAGCATTTGACCTTTTCCAAGGGTTGCTTCCCCACGCAGGCAGAGGCGAGCGCCGAATGTACACCGAGCGTGGGTTGGGAAGGGGAGACGACAACACTTGTAGATTGTTCAGATGGTACCCTAGCAAATAAAACCTACGCAGTATGCGGTGTCTACGTACCTTGTACACCACATCCCCACTATAGCCCTTAGAGGGTGCAACGTAGGTGGGTGGGTATTCTCGGTGTTGTATAAAGGCGTGTCGAATAACAACACCTGTAATTCTCGACTCGAATACTAAAAAAAGTTCCGGGTAGCCGAACAGTAGCAGGATCAAATGGTGGTAGTGTTTTTAGACAACCAGACGGATGTCAAAATAACTGTTATTATTCGACCCCCCTTTACCATCCGATGGTTTACTGTGGGAATTGAAGCAAAGCGCATGGCAGAATGAGCACCTTCCCGAACCAACACCAGAAGAGTTTGGGATGAGGCGGGGTTGCAAGTAGACAGTCCCTCCGGCGGTACTAAGAGACCAACCCCAGGATCAAAGAATGTCAGTCTCAGCTTCCTCGTTCTTTTGGATTCCGGAGCATCAGGTGGTGGGTAAGTACCCACATCTCGGTGGTGGATATCCATCCCGAGCATCTCCCGCTGCATGGTAACTACAGTACCACACCGTAGTATCTACGTGGTGGTGTTTACCACACCGTAGTATCTACGTGGTGGTGTTTACCACACCGTAGTATCTACGTGGTGGTGTTTACCACACCGTAGTATCTACGTGGTGGTGTTTACCACACCGTAGTATCTACGTGGTGGTGTTTACCACACCGTAGTATCTACGTGGTGGTGTTTACCACACCGTAGTATCTACGTGGTGGTGTTTACCACACCGTAGTATCTACGTGGTGGTGTTTACCACACCGTAGTATCTACGTGGTGGTGTTTACCACACCGTAGTATCTACGTGGTGGTGTTTACGCCGATTGCTGATCGGCCGTTGATTCGTGCACTACTGCAAGACTCACCCGACTCGAAAATGCGCCCAGAGGGCAAGTTCGCTTCAAAATCCGGGAGGTGCCTCATTGTGAATCGTACTGTGTCGATGATGGACAGCGGCAGGTAATTCGATGCAGTTTTTTGTATAAGCACCTGCTTTGCAGAAAATGCTTGAGGAGACTGCCGGTTGCGATAGATCAAAGGAGGTAAATGTGATTGTAGCCCACACGAAACACAGGTAAATCTGGGGTTAGTGGCGGGCGTAACCGTTCAACGAAAAAGACCCACTTTGTAGTTGTATTGTTTTCTCCCCCTCTAGCCTCCTTCGAAATGAGCACAGGGCAGTCCCTCGAGTATTGCAGGGCATATATATGGGGTGCAGAGGCTTCACGCGGATGAGAGAGCGGACTCAGTGGCCGAGGCCGATCCGGTAAGGACCAGCAAATGAAGCTTGGTGTTGCTTGTGCTCCCGAGCGGTTTTGGAAAATATTCGACGCGGCTTTGACTCCGAATGGAAGGGAGGAAATATAAAGACCGTTGCGACGCGCCGAGGTTAGGCAAACGTTCTTGCACGCCGTGGTGGAAGACTGTTTTCAGCTTCTGGATGCGATGGCCTCTCACAGTTTCACTGAGGGAGTTGATGCACCACGAAAAGTCGATTAGAGAACTTCACACAGCCTTCAGGGTGTGGTTGGTTCAAAGAAAAATTCAAGTTTTTACGATGTCAGGCTCGCCTCTTCCAACCGCGGAAAGGTACGAAGCACGTAACTAGCTGAATTTCTCTCAGCTCGTCGTGCCAGTTGTTGCACACACAACAGTTGAGGCAGCGAATGAGCATGTTTTTCAGGATGGCTGACCCCTGGTGGTCAGGTATAGTTGACCATTGGTGAACGAACCTTACTGGTTTGAAGTGCCAGTTCCTTGTTTTGTCATTGATTGAGAGCCTGACAAAGCTAAGGTGCTCGTTGGTGCTTTGCTCCAGCCGTACGCGGGGCAGAGGGCAAATACAATGCAAACACAATCTGATTTGGTCTTCGCTTACACCACCGTGTGACTCAGGACTCGTTTCTCGTTCCTGTTGTGTTTGGGTGAGGGGTAGACCCGCATGACCTCACGTCCGTTCAACACATGTTCGGTACTCACGGCACTTGGGATCCCTTCGGTTCTTTGGCTGGCAGCTTTGTCGAGCATTTCCTTCCAAGCTGGCGCTTAAAAATACTCGGGGGCCCCCCGGTGCGTCTTTCGACGGAGGCTAGAGGGCGAGGGGATTGCAAGAACGTGCTTGGAATGGGTATGTGCTCAACGCCGCACTGGTCCCGTCTGCGCCGTGTTTCGGTCCTTTAAGCCACGGAGACATAAGGCGGACCATCATCAGCGCGGAAGCTGAGTGCCTGCAGACAGGACTGCGGTGTGAGTCTGGTTTGTCAGGCAGCTGTTCGTAGCTCGTCACAGCCAGGACCACCCGTGCTACTAGAGCACAGGCGAATCCGTCACGGGGAGAAGGCCCCAAGTGTTCGACGGAGGCTAGAGGGCGGGGGGGAGAGAAACAACACAGCTTTCGTAAACGGGTGGACTCTCCAAGGCAAGGAAGCTGGAGTTGAAGCCGGAGATAAAAAGCGGGTGCCGCACCCGCTTTTCGGGTGTGTATTTACACGCGTTTTTTTGATTGTAGCACCCCCGCTTTTCGGGTGCGACTCGGGCACACCCTCTTTAACTCCAGCTTCGGAGGCTGGACTCCGCCGTGTTGTGCCGACAAAGTGGGACCTTTTCTTCGCTGTTGAACGCCTACCCAGACAAAAGTCAACTGAATGGTCCAGCCGCGTACGCAGGCGGCAAGGCCGCGAAAACGTACCCCCCCCAATTCGTTCCTTAATCATTTCTCTTTTTTCCCCCTCTTTCGAAACCGGCTAGCCAAGCCGGCCTCCATGCTGCCATCTCTGTATGAGCAAAAGGTCTTTGAAGGGACCTGGGTCCTCTTCTTCATTCACTATGCAGTATTCTCGCACGCAGCTGTGGGAGGGGTAGGGGGATGGATGACGTGATCGGAACGCAATGCAGTCATGCAATCATGCACTGCCTTGTGGCAACACCGTTCGCCATGACACTGTCTCGTGGCATAACACTGTTCATCATGCACTGCCTTGTGGCAACACCGTTCGCCATGACACTGTCTCGTGGCATAACACTGTTCATCATGCACTGCCTTGCGGCAACATCGTTCGCCATGACACTGTCTCGTGGCATAACACTGTTCATCATGCACTGCCTTGTGGCAACACCGTTCGCCATGACACTGTCTCGTGGCATAACACTGTTCATCATGCACTGCCTTGTGGCAACACCGTTCGCCATGACACTGTCTCGTGGCATAACACTGTTCGTCATGCACTGCCTTGTGGCAACACCGTTCGCCATGACACTGTCTCGTGGCATAACACTGTCCACGCTGAGCCCCCGGCGGGCGGCGAACCCGCGACCGGCCCGCTGCGGCTCCCTGGCGATTGTGGTATAAGAACGAGTCATGTCACTGTCTAGTGGCATAACACTGTTCGCCCTGATATTGTCGTGCGGCACATTGGACTGAGTCGTAGCCATGTCACTGTCTTGTATACACAAAGTGAGTCTAGCACTGCCCTGTGGCACAACACCGGCCGCATGTCACTTTCTTGTGGCATAAGACTGAGTCATACTCTGTCGTCTTGTGGTATAACACTGTTCGCCATGACACTGTCTTGTGACATAAGACTGAGTCATACTCTGTCGTCTTGTGGTATAACACTGTTCGTCATGACACTGTCTTGTGACATAAGACTGAGTCATACTCTGTCGTCTTGTGGTATAACACTGTTCGTCATGACACTGTCTTGTGACATAAGACTGAGGATGTGTCCGCCAAAACACTGGTTTGCGGCGGAACACGTCGTGACACTGTCTTGTGGCAGTTACAACAGTCATAGTACTGTCGTGTGGGACGACACACTAGTCATAACACCCGCTGCTGCCGTCACTCGAGGATCCCGAAGGCCAGTCGTGTCCTTCGTCTTCACTGCTGCGGAAGCGTCTGAAGAGCTTCACGCGGGCCACGTACTCGTCTTCTGCCTCCATTTGCCTCTCGAACGCCTCGAGGTCGACCAAGTCCGCCGCGTGGTGCACGAAGAGATGCAAAGCCAGCTCGCCGTCCAGCTCGGCCCGCTTGCGGCCTGCCGCCCGCAGCTGCTTCTCGAACACGGCGCGCCTCCTCGCGCACCTGCACTTCCACTGCCCTTGGATCGCCGCCGCCGCGGCGTTCTGCAGGGAAACCGTGCAAGAGAGCCGCCGGCGGGCAGCGAACCCGCGGCCGACCCGTTGGAGCTCCCTGGCAACGTCCCACTGCACCAGCTCCACCCTCGCCAGCTGCCGCGCGATGCGCTTGCACTCTTCGTGGCTCTCGAGCTGCCGCCGGTAGGCCGCCCGCGCAGCGCTCCTGACCCACGCGACCTGGATGACCCGCGCCGCCTTGTCCCGAGCCGCGGGGGTGTGCACTCTTTGCACACTCCCGCTGGGGGCACCATCGGCGCTTTCTCGCGGGTTCTCAGGGTCGGCGGCCCGGTGCTCCGGGGTCTCGGGGTGACCGTTGCGGCCTTCTTGCTGCGTTTTTTGAGGTTCGGAGGTCTCGTGTTGCAATGTCTCGGGTTGACCGTCGAGGCTTTCTCGTTGCGTTTTTTGAGGTTCGGAGGTCTCGTGTTGCAATGTCTCGGGTTGACCGTCGAGGCTTTCTCGTCGCGTTTTTTGAGGTTCGGAGGTCTCGTGTTGCAGTGTCTCGGGTTGACCGTCGAGGCTTTCTCGTCGCGTTTTTCGAGGTTCGGAAGTCTCGTGTCGCGGGGTCCCGGGGTGACCCGTGCGGAGGACTGCCCCTTCCTGGGCGGCGGCCTGGCCCTCGCTGCGAAGCACCTCGGCGCGGGCTGCGTCGCGGGCGAGCCGGCGACGGGTCAGCGACTGCCTCGCAGCCCGGCCCCGCCAGGCGCGCTGCACGCGGGCGGCGGCCGCCGCCGGCAGGAGGCAGCCGCCCCTGCCAGTTGCGGCGGGTGGTGGTTGGTGTGCTGTATGGTCACTTTCGATGGATGATGGTTGGTGTGTTTTACCGTCACTTTCGATGGATGATGGTTGGTGTGTTTTACCGTCACTTTCGATGGATGATGGTTGGTGTGGTTTACCGTCCCTTTCGATGGATGGTCGGTGCTTCTCGTCGCTGTTTTCGATGGACGGAGGCGGCCGGTCCTTTTCGCCGCCGTTTCCGACGGACGAAGGCAGCCGGTGTTCTTCGCCGCCGCCGCCTTCGCCGGCTTCGGCGGGCAGCGGCGGCAGCTTGCCGCCGGTGTCGAGCCCGGAGCGGACGGGCGCCGGAGGGATGCCGGCCGCGATTCGGCGCTTCCGCTCGGCAGCCCGCAGCAGCCTCGCAACCCGCCTCAGCACGTGTTTGACGGCGTCGACGGAGTGTGGCAGCTCCCGCCGCAGCTTCGCTCGGCGAGCCTCCTCCGCCGCCGCGTGCTGCCGCCCCCGCCGCCTGTCGTGCCAGCCCCTGAACCCTGCCTGGATGGCGACCGCAGCTTGCTGCCTCGCCTCCAACCCCCTCGCATCGTCCGCGCCCCGCCGTACGGCGGCTCCCCGGGCCTCCCAGTACCGCCGGCGGAGCCTCACCCACCGCCACCAGCGCTGGCAGCGCACCGTCAGCTGGAGGCGTCGGTTCGACTTGGCCCGCTGCACCGAGCGGTGGAAGTCGATTTCGTTGCGCCGGGCTTCGACGGCGGCGGAGAAGGTCCGCCAGCGGCGCGCGATGAGCGTCGCGGCCGCGTCCTGCAGGTTTTCGTCGTCGACACGCGCTTTGATCGCGCAGCGCATGTCCTCCTTCGCGACGGCAAGCGCCGCCCGGTGCCGACGGCAGGCAAGCACGCCCTTCACGAGGTTGCTGACGTACGCCTGCTTCTCGTAGACGTGCTGGTACAGGATCTGCCTCCGGTTGTGCAGCTCTATCCGCGCCAGGCACAGCCGGGCCACCCTCTGGATCTTCACCGCCGCCGCCTCTCGAGCCCGCCTTGCCGCGTCAGCCCGGGCGACCAAGTCGCCCATGTGCTTCGCTGCCCTCCGGTAGCTCAGCGCGTACACTCCTTTGCTCCCGGCGACGTTGCGGGCCCCTGCCGGCACGCTCTCCCCGCCGCCGCCCGCCTTCCCCCGCGGCTGCGCCGTGTCCCGTGACCCGCTGCCGCTCGGCCGTTCGGACCCGTCCCGAGGGGGTGCGTCGGGCGCCGTGTCGGACCCTGACGGCGACGACGACAAAGCCACGCTGCCGGTGGTCCCCGCTGCGGGAAGGCGCGGCTGGGGGGGGGCTGCTGCTGGGGAAGCCTCCGGAGTGGCGTCGGGGGTGGGCGCCGAGGCGGGGTTGCGGGTGTGCAAGCTCGGGTGCACTCCGCGGCTGGGAGTCTCCTGGGAGGTGTCGTCGTGCAAAGTGTCTGTCGTGGGTGTCGGGGCGTCGTTGCCGCTGTGCGAACCCGCGGGGTGCGTGTGCACACCTTGACTCTGAGCCTCGTGAGAGTTGTTGCCGCCGTGCAAACTGTCGGGATGAGTTTGCACAACAACTTCCTCGGCCTCCGGGGAGTTGTTGCGGTGCAAACTCGCGGGGTGCGTGTGCACACCACGACTCTGAGCCTCCTGAGAGTTGTTGTGCAAACTGTCGGAATGCGTTTGCACAACAACTTCCTGAGCCTCCTGAGAATTGTTGCCGTGCGAACTCGCGGGGAACGGGCCCTGGGCCCCAGCCTCCCCTGGGAGAGACGACCTGCCGCGGCGAGCAGCGAGGGCTGCCCCTTCGGGGCAGTCCTCGCTGCTGGCCGCGGTCGCCGGCCGCGGCTTCGGCTGCGACGGCGATGGCCGGCTGCGCTGCCGCAGCAGCTGCTGCTGCTGCTGGTGGTGGTGGTGGAGGGTGCCAGCGGTGTGGGGTCGGTGCGGCAGCAGCTGGGACGGGGGCGGCGGCGCCGGGAACGTGCACGCGGCTTCTTCGGTTTCTCCGAAGGACGAGACTCGGCCGGTCGGGACGGTCTGCGGCCGCTTGCGGGTGTCGAGCAGGAACAGCGGGTTCGCGAAGCCGGCGCTGTTGGGGTGGGGCTGCTGCGGGTCGATGGTCGGCTGGTGCCGCGACGCCGCGCGCTCGGCGGCTTGCAGGGGGATGAACCCGAGCGACGGCCGGTGCGGGATGTTCGGCGTCGACGGCAGATTCGCCTCGGGGCCGAGGCTCACGGGCGTCTGCTCCACCAGGTGGGCCCGCCCGCCGCCGGCGGACGGCGGCCGCGAGAGCCCGGCGGGGGGCTGCTCCCCCCCTTGGTGTTGGCTGCAATGCTCGTCATCCTGCTGCTGCTGCTGCTGCTGCTGCTGTGCTTGCTGGTGCTGCTGTTGTTGTCGTTGTTGCTTTTGTTGCTGCTGTTCTTGTTGATGTTGTTGGTGTTGGTGTTGCTGCTGTTCTCGCTGGTGTTGTTGCTGGTGCTGTTCTTTTTGTTGCTGCTGCTGCTGCTGTTGTTGTTGTTGTTGCTGTTGTAGTTGTTGGTGGTGTTGTTCTTGTTGGTACTGTTGGTGTTGCCGTTGTTCTCGTTGCTGCTGCTGCTGCCGGTTGACGGGGCGTCCTTTGTCCACGTCTGCCCCACCCGCCGCTGCGAGCACGGTGCGTTCCTTCTTGCCCCCAGCTTTGCCGCCGGCCGCCCGGGCTTCCCTCCGGACGATCTTCTGCAGGAACACGTGCTTCTGCGATCCCTTGCCCCTTCCGCCCGGAGCGTCCGGCGGGAGGCACTCGCCCCACGCGCCCACCGCCGCGGCGGCCGCCGCCTCGGCGAGCCAGTCGACTGAGTCGGCGCCAGGGGCTCGCCCCGTCGTTTTCGCGAGGGATCCCTGCTTCGCGCGCCGGTGCACGCCGCCGCCGCCGCCGGCGTGGCCAGCGGGGCGAGACGCGCTCGTCCTGCTGCCGATCGATCGCAGCTGTGTGTTTAGTGCGTTACGTCAACAAGGGGGGGGGGGGGGGGGGGAATCTTAGTTTCGTGTTCAGGCGCTACTTGCCTCTCATGTGTTTGATGCTAGCATCAAGTCTTCTTCGCGGAATGCAGAGTCGTATTTTCTGTTCTTTTCTTTCTTTCGTTGTCGACAACTTCTTTTTTCTCCTTCTACTTTCTTAACTGGTGCCGTAGAGTAGTTCTTCTTCTCTATGCAAGGGGGGGGGGGGGGGGGGGGGGGGGGGGGAATCTTAGTTTGATGTTTAGGCAGAGCACTGCCTCTCATGCATGGTTGATGCTAGCATCAAGTCTCTTCGAGGAAGATGTTGTCTAAGAAAGGGATGCAAAAAGGGGTGTACGGCTCCAAAGTGGGGTCTGAAACCTGTGAGGGACTAGCCCCCTGTGTTTTTTCACCACGGTGTTGTGTGCACCTCGTTCTTCGTCTCAGGTTTCGCTCTTGAACGCAGACCGATCCAAAGTCAGAGCGCATCGGTGGGTCCTTTGGATGGGGATTTTCAGTCCTGTTCCGGTGCGAGCACAACTTGGTTTCATTGTGATTTTCTTCCGTCATTCGCTTTTTTTTTAAAAAAAAGGGGGTTTGGATGGGATTGTGGCTCAACAAATTTGTACAAAATTCTCGGCTCGACCGATCCCAAACTGGGATCCCTGGTTTGTTTTGAGTGGGTTGAAGGGCCTTCCACCACCTCGACCCTTCAAAGGCACAGATCTGTTTTGAGTGGTAGGTGAGGGCATTCCCCCACCTCGACAATCTCGAGCCTGATCGAGCCTCGGTGTCGTTTGGGTTAGAATGCAAAGGAATCTCAACAAAAGCGCTCATTCTGTCGGGTAGTGATTTCATGAGGTTTTCATGGGTTTGTTGGAGGATTGCTCGGTTAGGAAACGGTCGGGGGGTAAATCTTAGTTTTATGTTCAGGCAGGACACTGCCTCTCACGCATGCTTCATGCTAGCATCAAGTCTTCGAAGAATACAGAAAAAGGCAGGTGGAACTTCGTGAACGAAGTGAGTGAAGTTCTGGACGAACTTATACCGAAGGGTGGACTTGGCGTGCGGGGGGGTGAACCTGTTGGTCAAGTACGAAAAAATACAAAGACCGCAGGAGCACACAGCAACTCCCCTCCCGAAAAACTGTACTGTTCGGGCGGCTTTATTTGGCAGACTCATGTTCTTTATGCGGCATGGTAAAGAGGGGGGTCGTTGTAGGGGGCACAGTAGTGCAGTTTACGGGTCTAGCTTGTTTTGCCGTTTACCTTTCTTGCTGGCAAGCACACGAGTGCGCGGTTTGAGGGCAGCAACGCGGCCGGTCCAAAACAAGCCCGAGGTAAGAAGTTCGGAAGTGTAAGACTCCATACCAATTTTTTCCCCTTCGCGGCCGTCCCGCGCGCCCCGGCGCCCCCGTCGAAGTCGGGCGCTTCGCGCGGCAGGGGTGCGGGGGGCTGTCGGACCTCGGGCCTGTAGTCCAGCGGCGGCAGGAACGCCGGCGGAGACGCGGCGCTGCCGGCGGCGGCCGTGTGCGTCCACGTGCCGAACGGTTGCGGGTTTGGCGCGGTTTCCGCGTGGTGCAGGAGAATCGACTCGTGGGCCAGCAGCTCCGTCGCATCCAGAGCAACCGCCGAATCGAGGGCCGGCGGCTGGGGAGGCTCCGGCGGCCGCACGGTGTCGGAAACTGCGTCCTTCTGCGTGTCCCCAGCGGGCAGCGTCCGAACGGGCACCACGGTAGCCGACGCCGAAGGGGACCGACCCCTGCCCGACGCCTTCGACGGTTTGCCCGCCGACTTGTACAGGTCCCGGATGGCCAGGGCTGCCGGCTCCTTCGCGTCCAAGCACGCGTTGCTCAGGCGGTACGCTGTGGCGGCGGACGCCCGGGACGCGGCGTCCTCGCGGCAGTGCAGGAGCTCCACCGCCAGGTTGTAGTGCGCCACCGCCAGCATCGGCTCCGCCCCGCTGTGCCCTGTCAGCACTCGCACCGCTTCGCCGGCGTGTTCCCGCGCACTTGTGTGGCGTCCTGTGGATTCGAATAGGCATTGTGGTAGTTGTAGTTTGAACTTGTGATGCAGCAACGGTCTGTCCGTCATACACGGCACAAATTTCGAGAAACTTCGAAACAAGACAGTAGTAGTAGTAGTAGGCTTGAAGTTTATATGCAGCGACAATTAGTAGTAGTACCTTGACTGCACCACAACCACCAAAACGTCTGCGTGCCTGCGTCTCTATTTAGCCCGCACAATACATTAACGGGCAACCCGTAAGATTGGTGCCAGAAACTAAACTTGGCCAGCCATTGCTTACAAGGAAAGTGTACACCCCGGACTACAGCAGCCATATACTAAGTCAATGCGGGAGTGAAAAAGTGCGGGAGTGGCCGCTCCCGCATTGAGGGAACGCCATTTTGTTAAATGGGTTCTCTTAGAGCAAGTAAGGGCTATGTGGGGTGTGGGTTTGGTGTACCCGGCCACCCACTCCGGATTGCGGGAGTGGTTTTGCGGTCGTTTGTGCGGTCGGCCTCACTCCCTCAATGCGGGAGTGGCACTCCCTCAATCCGGGAGTGGCACTCCCTCAATCCGGGAGTGGGACCCCTCAATGAGGGCTATAATCCCGAAATCTCTATCCCTGGTTAACTCTAAAAAAAGACAGATCCACCCTCCCTGCACACCGAGACGCCCCAGGACGGCGGTCATGTTCAGCTCCGCGGCTGCGATGTCGGTGGGGAGGGAAGCCGGGTGCTGCCTGTACCGCTGCAGGCTGCGGACGCAGCAGCTGAGGGCCGTGTCGCAGTCGCCGATGTGCTTGTAGAACACGGCGCACGAGCCGAAGTGCAGCGCTTCGAGCTTGCTCTTGTCCCCGGCGCTCCACGAGCGGGCCTGCGGGGAGAGAAGGACCGATTCGGCGGCCGACAGCAGCAGCTTCACGGTGGTGTGCTGAGGAGGCCTGGCTGTGCAGGCTGCCGTGACAGCTTTGCTGATCTGCAGGAACAGACCTTCCAGGTCAGACCCCACAGAGTGCCTTGGCGACCCAGCGACCGCGATAAGTTGGTCGTGAAGGGTCCGAAGCCGCTGCCGCAAGGCCGCCGCCGCGTGGCCGTCGCCCTGCCCCGCCACAGACGACGCCCGCCCCGCGGCAGCCGCAGCGGGAGAGCTGCGGGGCGACCCGCCGGTGCTGGGACTCCGGGGGCTGTGCTGCTTCCCGCCCTTCGCCGCTGCCGCCGCCGCCCGGCCCCGCGGAAACGCTGCGAGGCCGCCGCCAGGCGGCTGGGGGACCATCACGAACTCTCGGCCTTCCGCCGTTTTTTCGAAGATTTCCATCTCCCTCGATGAGCGTCAGCCCGTCAGCCTTGTCTTTTAGACGGGGCCTCTTTCCCGGCAGCCAGCCGAGGTTGATGTGCTTCTTCACAAGATTTTGGCGGCAAGCCGTCGTAAGGAGGAGGCGGTGGCTTCGAAGGGGTGTTCACCACCGCGGCTCTTCGCCGCGGTTTTGCTTCTTGTTCTTGTTGCCCCCCTCCTTCTGTTCATGTGGAAGTGCGTGTGTTCAAGTTTAGTAACGTATAGAAGTGGGTGTACGTCTGGAGCGAGAGAAAAGCGCAACAGCCCATTTTGTCACTTTCAGCAGTCGGCATGAGTTTCCGACACGCTCTTTTGGGAACGGATAGATTGTGGGAGGCGTTTCTACCGGATATCCTAAGTGGACTTCATATCAGGGATGCACAGCGGGTGCATAGGTCCCCGCAAACCCGGGGTGTGTGGTCCTGAGCCTCCGGGGCGTTGTTGTCGTGCAAGCTGTGGAGCGGGGGGAGTGCGCACATCCTTGGGACTTCATAGAAGTGCTTCGATCTGGCTACCACGGTACGCCATGGTGTATCCGAAGGTAATACCTGCGTACAGACGCTTCCGTTTGCTTGTGCGTGTCAGTTGATCGTTGCATACTCTACTTACCCTGTTTTCATTTCCAGGTGGGAATTTTTGATCAACGGCCATCGCACGCTGCCTGCGTCTCTTTAGCCAGCACAGTACATTGCAGGGCAGCACCCGCGAGCTTGTTTTGTGCAGTTTGCTACAAAACAATGAAGAGAGGGCCAGAAAAACGGAAGGGGGTAAAAGAGAGACCAAGGTTGAAAGAAATATGCCTTCGCTCTTTCGCTTATCCTTTCAAAAACTGTTGCGTTGACGCATCCACACTTGGCCCTGTGACTTGGGGGGGATTGCAAGAACGTGTTTGGAATGGGTATGTTCTCAACACCGCACTGGTCCCGTCTGCGCCGTGTTTCGGTCCTTTAAGCCACGGACACATAAGGCGGACCATCATCAGCGTGGAACCTGAGTGTCTGCAGACAGGACTGCGGTGTGAGTCTGGTTTGTCAGGCGGCTGTTCGTAGCTCGTCACAGCCAGGACCACCCGTGCTACCAGAGCACAGGCGAATCCGTCACGGGGAGAAGGCCCCTACAACCGTGTCTGAGCAATCAGTTAAAAAACTCAGGGCACTCGCCCTGATTGTGACTGCGACTCGCTAGGCAGCACTCAAAGGGGTGGGGGGTTTTGGCATTTACCTCCATCACGGTCTATCAGGAGGAGTGGTTGTCAAGAAATGGAAGGACTCGTGACTACACACAGTTGACGAACCACGAAAGCCGACAGAACTTCGCACAGCCTCTGCAGGATGTGTCAGAATTCTTCCGCGTCAAACGCCCCCCAAAAGGCGTCCTACCAGATTCCGGCCTACGTAGGCAGCTCAAGTCGCTTGTCCTGAGTGTTAACACACGGAAGCAGCTTCGCGCCACCAGACGGGCTTTTTTGATGTTTGAAGCATTTCCGAACTTGGCCCTCGCCTTGAGGATTGAGTAGAACCAAAACCTGTTGTGTGGCGAAGCGCCGCTCTAAAGCAGCGCGCAGGCGTTGGTTGTTTGCAGGGCGAGCTATTTCCTAGCATTTATTGTGGTGCCGAGGTTCGTTGTTTTAGGGTCTCCGGTTGACCATTGAGGCTGTGAGGCGCGATACTACAGTATGAGGGATGTAGGCATGATTACACACTTTAACTACCGCTTGCCATGTTTGTAGGTGTTGCGACCGACACCAAGAAGAAATTCGCTTGAAATTAGGCTTGGGCCCCCTACTCGCGATGAAAGGTTCCAGGCATCGCAGTCACGTACACGGTGAAGGTCCAGCCTCAGGAGCTGGAGTTAAAGAGGATGTGTCCAAGTCACGCCCGAAAAGCGGGGTGCACTACAACCACGACGAATCCAATGAACTTTTGCTGTCCGATTACTTTGGAATCCGGTGCCCAACACCTTCCTAGTAAGGGGTTCGTTACGCGCTTAGCAAACCCCCACGATGAATCGACAGAATTGCACGGCGGCCATTTTGGTGACTGTGTGTGTGTGGTGCACAGGAAGACGAATTGCGGGCTCGATACCTGATTTACATGTTGCCGTAGTGGGCGAAAAACCTTACGGCACATTGCGAGCGCGGAACCTGAGTCTTCTTTGCCCGGCGCGCTGTTTCTAGCTCGTCACAGCCAGGACCATCCATGCCACTAGAGCACAGGCAAAATTACCTCGGAAAGAAGGGAAGGGGGGGTGTGTGCAGCTTGCAGGGGGGCGCAGCTTGCCAGAGGCCAGTCGCTGTGCACCATCCCGACCATTTTTTCGTGGAGTATCGTGCACGCCAGGAATCTGGCCCGGGAATGGCGGTAGGACAACATTGGCAATTGGAGAACACACAAACACTCACTCACACACATTGGGGTTGGGAAAGATGGGAGCTGGAGACAAGTACACATGAACAAGGAATACCTTACGGAAAAAAACAGAGGGGATGGGAAGACGGGGGGGAATTAAAAGACAGGGTTCTGCGACACGCTCGACAATTCGACAAGTCTGGTATGGAGAGATATAACACTGGGGAGCGGGTGGGAAGGGATATATTTTTCATTTCGTTTATTCTGTCAGGCTTCGTTTCCCCATTCTTTCTGCTCGGAGATTTTAACCTGCTTTCTTGTTGTTGTTGTGGTACCCCATCATGCGATCAATTGCTGCCTGAGACCGGGAAACGAGCGACCAACGTCGCAGAGAGTACACAGGCAAATGATCCAGGCTCGCAGAGCCCATCCTCAGAAGCTGGAGCTAAAAAGCAGGTGGCGCACTCACTTTTTAGAGGGAAAGTTCGCTTGAAACCTCCGGGGTTTTAAAGTCTCCGGGTGGCCTTTGGCAATATGGGAAGATATCCTTTGTGCACTGCGGGTAGTGGTTACACAAGGTAAGAGTATCGGTTTGTACCTTAGTTGTTGATCATTGGTGGTTTCGGCCGGTTTCAGCCATGCCACTATCTGCATACCCTACATGCGGTAGGCCCTCCTCAGTATGGAGCCGCAGTAGTGACTGTCTGTGGTATTTCTTTTGTATAAGCACCTGCTTGTAGGAAATGCTTGAGGAGACTGCCAGTTGCGATAGATCAAAGGAGTGTAGCCCACACGAAACACAGAAATCTGGGTTCTGTGGCGGGCGTAAGCGTTCAACAAAAAAGACCCACTTTGTAGTTGTATTGTTTTCTCCCCCTCTAGCCTCCTTCGAAATGAGCACAAGGCAGTCCCTCGAGTATTTCTGTCACCTCCGGCGTCATCCCTTGAACATGAAGCAAGACCAAAGGATCGTTAGGCCATGCTTTCTCGGTACTGAAGATCGTGTATCAAGCAAGCTTTTACCCTTATCCTCTACGCGAGATTTCTGTTCCCGCTGAGCTGCCTTAGGACACCTGCGTTAATGTGTAACAGCGTGGCGATGCAATCTGGCAGCCCTCTCGGTAATCGGGTGGAATCCTGTATGAAAGCCCTTGAGACGAGCTCTTCAGGAACCTGCACAAACACCAACGGCTCGCGGCACGGTGCAAGAAGAGGGGGAGAACCGCACAGCAGACATGGCGACGAAGTGACGTGGAACAAAGAAGAGGCACTCGCCTTCATCGTCTCTTTTCTAGCGTTTGTTGAGGTGTAGAGGTTCGGTGTTTTAGGGTCTCCGGTTGACCATTGAGGATGTGAGGCGGGTAGCATGAGGGTAGGCAGGATTAACACTATAACTACGGCTAGCCAAGTTTGTAAGTGCTGCGCCGACACCAAGAAGAAATTCGCTTTGAATTTAGTCTTGGGCTCCCCGTTTTCGTGTACTTTTGGTGCTGCGTATGGTTCTGCGCAAGTAGCACATCCTGTAATTATTTCGTATAGCGATACGGGTTTGGGGTACTGCAAGCAATGTGTAGCAAGACATCGACAGAAGAAAAGGAAAGGAAAAAGGCCGCTCCGGGTCCAGGAACGTGACGGCCAACCACAGCTTGCAAAGCTTGAGTCGGAGGCAGCACAGTGCCACAACCCCGTCCGCTCTGCCCTGCGGCTGACCGTCTTGACGAGCTTGTGTTCAGCGCGAGCGCCAAGCCCCAAGGTGCGCCACGCCTTGATGCTTTAGTTTGGGAAATCGGTAGCCACTTGACCCGTAGGCCCGTGGCTCTGCAGTACCGCCGAACACGTGAAGCTTGGCTCCCGTGTAGCAAGCTTCCCCTGGTACCCATCGACAGAACACAAAATAATGCGCTTTTATGGTTGTAGCTATGAATATCACACTGTACCAGCCATTCGCAAGGTGACTCCAGGAGGGTCACTTTTGCTGCCGACACAAATCGGAATCACAAGAATGCTCGTCATTTGCACGCAAATGAGTACCACACTTCGCCGGCCTTTCGCTAGGTGACGCCGGAAGGGTCACTCTTGCCGCCTACAGAATCGGAATTGCAAGAACATGTACTCGGTCTATGCTCGTGTTGCGTTAGTACCACATGTGTGCCAGCCTTTCGCTAGGTGACTCCGGGAGGGTCACTTTTGCTGCCGACACAATCGGAATCGCAAGAAGGGCATGGACTCGATCTGGACGACGCAATGGCAACCCGTTTGTCGCTGGAAACGGATAAGCTAGCTGGAGACATGCACACCCGAAAAAAAGCGGGTGTGTGTGACGCCCGTTGTTGTAACTCCATTAGCTCCCGAGCTTTTCCGAGGCTCTGTCGTGTACTCGAAAAGAACCCTCTCAGTGCTTGACTGCCTGCGTCAAACCGATTCGACTCGATCGATAATGATCAGCAAGCCAATCATCGTCGAATCTAGAGTCGAACGCAGTCACGACGCAGTCACGCGGGAACCCACTCGTAGTCTCGCTTTTCTTCGTTCCACACCCATTCTCCCTGGGCAAGCTCTCCCTCGGCAGATGGAGACGCGGGTCGATCCACTCGGAAACGGATAGGCTAGCTGGAGTTACAGCAGGGCACTCGAAAAGCGGGTGTGCCGCAACCAAAACGCGTGGACATGCACACCCGAAAAAACAGCGGGTGTGTGTGACACCCGTTGTTGTAACCCCATTAGCTCTCGAGCTTTTCCGAGGCTGGACTCCGTCGTGTACTCAAAAAGAACCCTCTCGGTGTTTGAGTGCCTGCGGGGCGCCTGCGCGTTGCCGGGCCCGGTGATCAGTCACGACGCAGTCACGCGGGAACCCACTCGTAGTCTCGCTTTTCTTCGTTCCACACCCATTCTCCCTGGGCAAGCTCTCCCCCCCAGCAGCTGGAGACGCGGGTAACGCGTCGATCCACTCGGAAACGGATAAGCTAGCTGGAGTTACAACAGGGTCGTACTTGAAAAGCGGGTGTGCCGCAACCAAAACGCGTGTACAGGCACACCCGAAAAAAGCGGGTGTGTGTGTGTGTGACACCCGTAACTCCGTTAGCTCTCGAGCTTTTCCGAGGCTGGACTCCCCGTCGTGTACTCAAAAAGAACCCTCCCGGTGCTTGACTGCCTGCGGGGCGCCTGCGCGTTGCCGGGCCCGGTGATCAGTCACGACGCAGTCACGCGGGAACCCACTCGTAGTCTCGCTTTTCTTCGTTCCACACCCATTCTCCCTGGGCAAGCTCTTCTCCGGCAGCTGGAGACGCGGGTAACGCGTCGATCCACTCGTAGTCTTGCGTCGCCTCGTTCCACACCCACTCACCCTGAGCCGGGCTGGCTGGGGCCTGTTCCTGCTTTTCGACCCACTCGTAGTCCTGCTTCTCTTCGTTCCATACCCATTCGCCTTGCGCCACCGCTTCGCCCGCCTCCTCTGCCGCGGCGTCCTGGGGTTCCTCCCACACGTAATCCTTCTGCTCCTCGTTCCAAACCCACTCCCCTTTGATCTCTTCAACGGTCGGAAGAACGTTTTCTGCGACGCCTTCGACCCAGTCGTAGTCCTGCTTTTCCTCGTTCCACACCCAGGATCCGGGGGTCTCCTCCTCGGCCTTTTTCACGACCCATTCGTAATCCTGCGTTTCCGCGTTCCAGACCCACTCCCCCTCTTCTTCGGCGGCGGCCGCCGCCTTTTCGACCCAGTCGTAGTCCTGCTTCGCCTCGTTCCAGACCCATTCCCCCTCCGCCGCTGGCTCCTGCTGCTGGGCGGCGCCTTCGACCCAGTCGTAGTCCTGCTTCGCCTCGTTCCAGACCCATTCCCCATCCGCCGCTGGCTCCTGCTGCTGGGCGGCGCCTTCGACCCAGTCGTAGTCCTGCTTCTCCTCGTTCCACACCCACTCTCCGTTGGCGGGCTCCTCGGCATCCGCCCCTTCGGACAACTCCACCGGAACCTCGTCTCCGTCGCGTCCCTTAGCGCCTTCTGGTGACGGCGATGCGAATCCAGGAGTTCTCGCCTGCGAAACGGTTTTAGAGTTATAGTTCGCTTGAGAATCCGGGATTTTTATTTATTTTTTGAGTCTCCGGGTCAGGGTATTAGTTTGAAGGCTTCCGGGGTTTGCAGATTTAGACTGTTACTGTGGGGTGGTTTTGGGCGGTGTTTCGGTGCCGTTTTCGCCGATGTACGGCATCTTGGGGCGGAGCCGACACATCTTCACAACTTCGTTCGGCAAAAGAGGAGTCTTCTTGGGTCCTTTATGGGTCAATTATGGTCCCCCCGTCAGTTTGGCGACACATTTTGCGGGCGTTTCTCAACCAGTCTGGATCAAGCTTTTCGGGGGCTTCCGAATGATTGTGGGTTGGGTCCAGAATATTATTGGCGCGATATATTATGGGGACGCGCTCCAAAAACAGTCAAAATCGTAAACAGACAGTCTCGTCAGGCAGCTGAAGGGGGGTGGACCTGGGGACCTATTTTCCTATGATTCCTATGACAATAGGTCCACGGTTTTGGTGTATCTGCACCTGCACCGCCGTGCGTACAACAACATTTTTAGCGTTATTTTTACCACCATCGCGCCGAAAGGCGCGACGGAAAATTTGGGCAAAAATGATTCCGCCCCCCCTTTATCATGTGTGGGCTACTCTTAGCTCGTGTGGGTTACTCAACTGCCAAACAGGACCTTGGCCCAGTAATGAAGCGCAGTGGTAGCTGCAACCTGCCGACCCGAAGCTGAATACAATTGAACGGCAGCGGCTGGGTCTCAGCAGCGGAGGCTCAGCAGCCTTCCAGCACCTTCAGCACTGCTACAAACACCGCACCCCCCGCCTATATTATGTGTAAATTTGTTGCATTAGTGTGATTGTCAGGCCTTCGACTACCCTGAGCAACGCACTATGCACACTCCGTGTCTACGTCACAGCAGATGGAACGCGTCTGTTACGTCGCCGCGGAGGCGGCCTACGAGTGGGTGTCATTGTGGCCTCCCGGCCGGAGCCATCGTTGGACGACCCTTCGCTCGTTTCCTCGCGTTTGCGTCGGTTCGCGCGTCGGATGGACGCAGCCGGGGGCTGCGCATTGGGCGGCGTTCGTCGGGCGGGGGTGTTGGCCCGGAGTTGCGGCGTTGGCAGTTGAGTGCGTCGGCGCCGCCGCGCTGGGGGGGTGCGTGGGACGGAAGGGTCCTCCGCAGCACGCCGCCGTAGCGGCGCAGCGCGATCGATCGTTGGTGAGTCTCCCTGGCCGGAGCCGGAGGATTCCTCGCTCGTCTCCCCGCGTTTGCGTCGGAGCCCGCGTCGGGGCGCTGCCGGTGCCGGTTGAGGTCCCGCCGGAGGTGCAGGTGCCTCGTTCTCGTCGTCGGCGTCGTCCGGCCGGTCTCCCGCCCGGTGGTGGCCACTCCGGCAGCACACGGAGGCATTGGCGCAGCCGCCGCAACGCGTCAGGTGGTGCGCTCCGCAGCATTGCGTGAGGACACCGTCACCGGGCTCGTGGTGGTCCCGGCAACACTGCTCCGGCGTGCGCTGTGAGCTCGAGGCGCACAACGGACACTTCTTCTTCGCGCACTTGTCGCAGACCTGAAAACGCCCTCGCGTCATGGCCTGCGACGCGGGCACCAGCACTGGGTGCGCAGAGCGTGTCAGCACCGGCCTCCGCACCTCCCACTGCTGAGCGCGCTCAGCGCGTAGAGCCGAGTCGTACTGCGGGAACACGTCCCTACCCCACACTTGGCTTGTCAGCCCACCGACGGGCAGGGCACGCGTGGCACAGGCCTCCAGGACAGCCGCCGTTTCCGCGCCCGCCGCGAAGACGGGACGTACTTGCAGCCCGCCAATCACCCGCGGCACACCGAGCGTGTGGAGGCTCTTCACCCTCTCCAGTCTCGCCGTCGGCAGCGGCGAGGGCAGCTTCAGAGTCTCGCATAGGCGGCACAGCACTGCGAGCATCGCTCCTAGCCGCTGACCCCGTTCGGCCACCGATACGGGGCCAGCGGGGCGCTGAACCTTCGGCCTCTTGGGGCAGTGCTTGACATCCATCCCTGTGAACAGCTCGAAGTCCAGAGCGAGCTCGATATTGGAGACCCCTTCAAAGGTGGTCCACCGCAGCGCCGCCAACCAGCCCTTCAGAGCGCGCATCATCGGGGCGCCAAAGTTCCATTTCCGCGGCGCATCCGGTAGGTCGTTGTACCGAAATCTGTGGGCGGTCGCCTGTGTGGAGGCGGCGAGCACCCAGGCGTGGGTCACCGGCGCGGACTTCCAGCGCGCAAGGCTCGCCTCAGTCCTGGCTGCAAGGATCGTTCCCATCATGCGATGCAGGGCCGTGGCATCAATATCCAGTCCCACGGTGATGACACCGTGCACCCGGGTGCAGGAGGGCCAGCGCGAGCGGTCAGCCCGTATGAGGGCCGCGAAGCAGTCCATTCTCCGGATGTTGCCGTACGCGGGGCATGCCCACCACAGGTGCTCCGCGGTGTCGGGGACCCGCAGCTCGCAGTCGGGGCAGTCACGGCCACGGGCCCGGGGAGCGCTTTCGCTGCTCGAGGTCACCTCGTCGAAAGCATCAGCTGATGCGGTCCGATCGTCTTCGCCGCCGGAGGAGGGCCCGGAGGACCCCTCAGCAGAGGAGGAGGAGGAGGCGGGGGACGCGGCCGAACCGTCACCGCCGTCGCCGGAGTCGCCCCGGCGGTCTCCGTTGCCGGCGCCGCGCCCCCAGCGCGTTGCGTAGTAGACGCCGCCGGCCAGGATGGTCGTGAGGGCCTTCCGCAGCGCAGCACTCGCCGTCGCTCGGCGGCGTTCCTCGTTGGTGCGCACGTAGTCTACACCGTGCTGCACCCCGTCAAAGGACGGGCGCTCCGCAGCAAGCTGCGTCCAGGCGGACTGTCGCAGCTGCCCCCGCAACACATGGTGCCGCTCGGCCCGTCGCATGTCCAGCAGGACCCGCCCTTGCACTTTCATGGTGCCGAGGTCAAACCCGTCGTATTCGGCCCCGACCGGGGGGAGCCCGTCGGTGATCGCGATACCGACGGGACCCAAACCCCGTCCGAGCATCCCGCCCCGTTCGCCATACAGCCGGCAGATGCGCTTCATGCGTTCGCGCACGTTCGGCAACCGCTCGCACGAGTCCAGCAGTGAGCATAGCACCCAGTAAGGGCGCGCCAGCACGGGGTCGACCCGGTGGCCCTTCGCCAGGACGGTCAGCACCGCGGAAACGCTCCGGGAGGTGCCCCTGTTTACCGGCCCAAAGACCCCTCGCGCAATCCTCGTGCGGAGACTCTTCAGGCCCGCTTTCGTGAAGGGTGTGTACTGACACCCAGACAGTGCGCTGCCCAGCGTGCTGGAGCTCGCGATCTCGCACCGCTCGTCGAAGGGGAGTGGCGACAGACCTAACGCGTCCATCAGCCCACTCTGGGCCTCCAGCCGTGCGTCGTTGGTGCGGTCGCACCTCTTGGTCGAGGTGTTCAACCTGCCACTCAGCACCTTCGTGGACGACACGGTGGGGAAGACTTCCTTGCCGTCGCCCTCGCCAATGTGCAGCGTGGACCGGTAGGGGCGCTGCATGCGTTGCTGCGTCTTGCCTTCGAGGATCCCGAGCGCTACCGTCTTCTTCACGTTCAGGCGCATGCCCGTAACGTCGCAGAACCGGCTCACAACGTCGACCGCCTTCTGCACAGCGGGCTCGTTGGACGCGTGCAGTGTGGCGTCGTCGGCGTACGACTCCGACGCCACCGGCACCGCCCTCAGCATCACTGACAACAGCGCGTTGATCAGAATGACCGAGATCGGGCAGCCCTGCAGGATGCCGTTGGTGACCTCAAAGTAGGCCCCAACACCTAGCGGCAGCTTGAACCGCCGCTTCAGCCCGCGGTACATCGCCTGCAGCGGCTTGTGGATGCGGGCGTCCAGCCCCATCTCCTCCGCAAGTCGCAGAACAATCCCTTGCGGCACCCTGTCGAAGCACTTGGCAAAGTCCAAGGCCACGACGAGCGACTTCGTCTCGTCGAGCAGCGTCTCCTCGACGAGCGTCGCTATCTCCATGAGGGCGTCGTCGAGATGAGCGGTGTCCCGTCCGGAAGCCATGCTGGGTGGGGAGCGCCCACTCCTCCTGCCAATATTATATTTACTTCGAACCACCGTTTTTTGAACTTTTTTTTTTCCCCCCCGGCCGAGTCCGGTTTGCAGATTTAGACCGACGGTCTAAATCTGCAACGGAAACTAATCCCCTGCTCCGGGTGACCTTTCGTCGGATGGGTTCTTTTAAAGCTAACACGGACTGGGTGGGTTTGGGGGGGCATGCATGGCTTCTTTCGTGTACACTTTTTGTGTCTAACAAAATGCAGTCAGTCAAGGACGAAAACAGATCGATGGCAGCGTACTATTCTCACTCCCGTTAGATGGACAAAACAGGTTTGAAGTGCGCAAACAAAGGAAGCGCCAGATCCGTTTCCGAGTGGATCGACGGGTTACCCGCGTCTCCGTTTTTTTGGAGTGCAACTCTAGAGTGCAGCTCTTGTGCAGATTGAAAATACTAGACGTGGCTGCTTTTTAGAGTTAAAGTTCGCTTGAAATTCCGGGGTTTTAGGGTCGCCGTGTGACCGTTCATGAATGGGTTCTCTTAGAGCAAGAAAGGGCTATATGGTTACGGGTTGTATATTGGGTGCACGCTTTCGGTATGGGATACGGCTTTTTACTCCGAATGGAGGAAACATATGGAGGTTAAGGGTGTTGTTTTCTCACAGCAGGACTATTTGCCCTGCTGTGTTTGTGTGTCTTACGTGGGGGATCCCAAGTGCTGTAACTACCGAACCACGTGTTGAACGGACGTGAGGTCATGCGGGTCTACCCCAACACGAAAAATCACACAAGCACAACAGGTCAAAGTCCTGAGTGAGAAAACAATACGTGATCATGATCATTTGCCAATTTGCCAGGGGAGTGCGGTCAACGAAAATGGGAGGAAATGCTCGACAAGGCTGCCAGACAAAGAACCGAAGGGATCCCAAGTGCTGGAACTACCGAACTACGTGTTGAACGGACGTGGGTCATGCGGGTCTACCCATTCTGTTCTTTGTCGGGCAGCATCATCGAGCATTTCCTTTCAAGCTGGCGCTTCAACAAAGGAAAGTCAGGCGCTTCCCCACCGCATGTTCCCACCCTGTTTCTTCTTCCAGCTGAACAACTGCCAAGTGCCTCTGTCATTTGAGCCGTTCACGGCGCTGAAAAGAGGGTGGGTTTAATTCTTCGCTTGCACACGAAAGCGAGGGGTTTTCAGAGTGCGTTTCGTCCTGGACCAGGAGCGGTTATTTTTCTTTCTTCTTCTACGGCTAGGTACCGGGGAAAGCCTGCAACACGGGAGCCAAGCTTCACGTGTTCGGCGGTACTGCAGAGCCACGGGCCTACGGGTCAAGTGGCTACCGATTTCCCAAACTAAAGCATCAAGGCGTGGCGCACTTTGGGGCTTGGCGCTCGCGCTGAACACAAGCTCGTCAAGACGGTCAGCCGCAGGGTAGAGCGGACGGGGTTGTGGCACTGTGCTGCCTCCGACTCAAGCTTTGCAAGCTGTGGTCGACCGTCACGTTCCTGGACCCGGAGCGGCCTTTTTCTTTTTCTTTTTTCTTCTTCTTCTTCTTCTTCTTCTTCTACGGGCTTTCAGGGGTTTATTCAGCGTTTCAGGGCTTCGGGGTATTCGGGGGTTTCAGGAAGTTTTCAGGGGTTTTCAGGGTTGGAAAGAAGTTCGATGCCAGGGCTATTAAGCTGTGAACGATACCTGTCCATTCATCAGCCGCTGCACCTTCCTCAGGGGGACAAAGCTCCGGAACATCTTGAAGTAATATCGCATCATCTGCTTCTCAGCCCGCACCATGTCCGCTGCTGTCGTCTGGCTCGCCTGTAGGTAACATGGTGTGATGATACTTTACGTCGATAGAAGACTTGGCAGCATGTCCCTGGGTCTTGAGCTCTTGAGCCTGAACGTATTTAGGTGAAGCAGTTCTGGTCGCACCTTGTATTCTCACCGATTTCGCTGTTCTTCGGGGGGGGGGATCACACCCCTCACAATTTTGTGCTTCCAATGGCTTCAACAGAAGGTTTCGTGCTCGCCCTTCCACAAACATCCGGAGTTGATCAAAATGGTTGGCCCACGTGCCAGTATATGCCCAGTACAAGGTCGATATTTTTCGTCGCGTCTCAGATTTCCGCTGGTACATGCTACAGGTTTCTCCTGATCCAACACGACTCTTTCGAGTGGAGCCGAACCAGGAGATAACCGTAGGGACCGGCCATAAGGCTCAAACCCTCGGAACAACAAGGCTCCTCAGTGCGTTACGCCCGCCGGTCCATTCGGACTCGTATAGACCCGGTTGGAGACACGGGATCTGGATGTGAATTTGGAAGTGCCGTTCGCCGAACGTAAAGGGCTACGTGACGACAAAAGCGCGTGTGTTAGAGGTACGCTTGAGATTCCGGGGGTTTAGGGTCTCCGTGTGACCGTTGTGAAATGGGTTCTGGGAGAGCAAGAAAGGGTGATCCCCTCTTGATAGACCGTGATAGCAGCACCGGGCAATTCGATGCAGCTCCAGGGACTAGGGATGGACCTGATAGACCCGTGGTGGACCGTGTTTCACTGTGATAAACAGCGGCAGGCACTTCGATGCAGTTTCAAAAAGAGATACGGACGGGCCGGCTCGCAAGCTTGCGCGGCCGGGAAGTTGTAGACGATGGTGCCAGTGGCCCCCGCCGTGTACGTGGCCACCTGCATAGGTTTGAGGTCTTACGATTCATCGTGGGAATGTTTCAGCGTAACGACCAAACAGCAGGTCATTGGGGTTTTAGCAACACAAAGTCTAAAATTCCCACCCACCCACATCCTGGTATTCGCTGCTTGCTATCCTATCAGTCCGCGGCAAAATCAGTGGCTACCTCAGGGGGTTACCCCATCGTACGTGAAACCCTGTTTCTTCTTCCCCTTTCTTTGTTGCAATGAGTGGATTTCAGAAGCATTCTGAGAAATGCAACGATCAAGTGAAGCGCACGCGAAGCGCAGTAGCGCAGTTCATGATGAACTCAGCAAGTGAAGCGCTAAGGCATTCTCTCAGCAAATCAAAAGCTCCGAGCAGTCGGGTCAAAGGCAATACGACTGTCCCCTCGGTTCACCCGTCGGCTCCACATGTTGGTGAATATCGTAGCTTTGGGAACAAGCATGAGACACATCTCTCACGCTTTGCTGGTTCGAACACGTGAAACGAAGAACGAGAACAAGAAGTGTGAAAACGAGCAAAGGGCTGGGTGAGGGGTGGGTTGTGAGAGAAGAGCTGTGCACACCCGTTCCCGGCGGGGAGTGGAGGGCGAGTACGGCGGCGGCACCGCGGCCGAGGCGAACTTCGGGAACTGCCGCTCGTCGTCGTAGATCCTGGCGTCCGAGCTGCGGTTTCCGTGGAGCGTCGGAGGAGAACCGCCCAGCCAGTCGTGCGCGTCAAGCCGCTTCAGGAGCTGCTTTATGGCTGCCGCTTTAGGGTCGGGCAGCGTCTGCGGGTGTTTGAGGTGCACTTGATTTGCTACCGATTGGCTGTGGGATAGAGCTTGGGAGGGACGCGCACTACTCCTTAAGGGGACTGCGCGCGACTTATAGCGCGCGGAAGAGCGAGCCAATAGCAGGTCTGTGATGCTCCTAAATGTCCCAGGCTGCACGCGCACTACACTGATGCATTAAACGAGTTTGAGAGCCTTCCGGCTACCTATCTTGAAGAGGATGGGAAATCTTTTGAACTTGCGTCGTGATGAGGATCGATGATTGCAATTATTCTCCTTGAATGAGGAATGCCTAGTAGGCGCAAGTCATCAGCTTGCACTGATTAGTTGTCCCTGCCATTTGTACACACCGCCCGTCGTTGCTACCGATTGGCTGTGGGATAGAGCTTGGAAGAGGGAAGCTTGTTGTTGGCAACAAGTTCAGCGCCCGAATCCAAGCAATGTTTCTCACCTAGAGGAAGCAAAAGTCGTAACAAGGTTGCTGTAAGTGAACCTGCAGCAGGATCATTACCAAAGATTTCAATTCTGAATGGAATGAGGAAACGACTTTCAAACAGATTGGAAACCGAGGATTCAAACATGGTTATGACCATCACCCCAAAAGTGGACAGCCCACAAACCCAACCAAAGCGGAGCTGCGAAGACGAGCAGGCTAAGGCAGGGAGGTGTCGAGATCTCGGCCGCGGAAAAACCTGCGAGGGAGAAAAGGAAGTGCGCCGAATCATCTCGTCATCAAACTGCACATCGGACGTGAAGCGCCCGCCGGAGACAAACAGCACGCGGGGCAAGAAGCGACCGAAGCATGACACGACGCGTGCAAAGATGTAGTCTGTAGCGGCTTGTGCAGTCTATCGACACAGATTGTTACTACTACTACTACTACTAGCGCAGGAGCTGCCGACGTGCGATACGTGCATGCGGTACGAGGACGTGCGGAGGCGCAGGCCCAGGCAGTGCTGCAAGCGAGGGCACCACGGAGCACGGCCAGCGGTAAAGCGAGGGCCTGTCGACCAACGGGCGAGCGCGTGCTGCCGCTGTTTCTCACAGTGAATCACGAGGTCCACCACGGTCTATCAGGTCCATCCCTAGTCCCTAGAGCTGCATCGCAATTGCCCGGTGCTGTATTCTTCGGTCGATCACGGTCTATCAAGGGCTTTGCGGCTCAGTGGGCCATGTGGCCGCGGCTTCGGTTCCTGCACCTTCGAGGCGGCACCTCGGTGCAGTTTCAAGAGATAGGGATGGACCGGCTCAGTGGGCCATGTGGCCGCGGCTTCGGTTCCTGCACCTTCGAGGCAGTTCCAAGAGATAGGGACGGACCGGCTCACCCACAACCAACAGGGGACAAACGGGTCGGCACCCTTCCGTGACCGACACGTTTCCTTCGTGGAGTTTTTGCGGTGGTCCGTCGGAATGGTGGTTTGCGCTGCCTCCGTTCTTTTTTACGCTCGTGCTTTTCTTCACTCGCTACTGTACGTACGCATTCACTCATTCACTCACTTTGGCTAGCCAAAAAAGATGTCTGAAAAAGAGACAGTGCATAGGGGGGGCCGCGGACGGTGAACGTGCAATAGGGGCGGACGGCCCCTGCTCCAGCACTCTTACTGTGCAGCGGGTCTTCTACCAGCACACCGAAGGGCTCTGCTCCTGAGCAGGGCCACGATGCCATACGTAAGGTGGTGTACTAGGACGCTGGTGCTCCTAGCAGGTGGTACCATGGTGATGTAGGTCCTCATACACACACATACACGCGCTATACTACTATATAGAGTAGCGCGTAGGCGTGTAGAGCTACCCAGCGGAAGCGCGGACGCGACGGCGGGCAAGCAGGTGGAAGCGCCCGCAAGACGCCGAGGCCGCAGCAGCCGCCTGCGAACGAGGGGCGCACATCAAAGGTGGGCAGCCCACGAACCCAGCCGAAGCGCAGCCGCGAAGACGAGCAGGTGGAAGCAAGGAAGTTGAAGTATGGCTAAAGATAAAGTGGTGTCACCTGAGGGGGTAATCTCAGGGCCGCCCACGTGATAAGCCGTTAAGCAGCGGCTGCCGGCTTATCCCGTGACACCTTTTATATGTACGTTATTGAAAGAGTAGCGTTGGCACTCTTACAGGTTCGTTCCCTCGTAGCTCGCCGGGAACGGGCACTCCAGTGAAACTGGGTATGTTACCGTTTCAGGTTTGGATTTTGGGAGCATTGCCTCATGTGAATTCTGAGACCAAGAACATAGGGGAGTCGAGGCCGCGGGGGCAACACGCGAGGGGGAAAAGGAAGTGTGCCGAACGATCTGGTGATTCCTCGAACTCGTCGTCAAACTGCACACAACGGACGTGAAGCGCGCACCGGAGGCAAACAGCACGCGGGGCAAGAAGCGACTGAAGCACGACACGACGCGTGCAAAGAGGCAGTCTGTTGCGGCTTGTGCAGTCTATCGTCACAGATTGTTGCTGCATATCAAATTCAAACTACTACTACTACTACTACCGCCGGATGGATGCGGGCAACTGCACCTTTGTACCACCGACACCCTCTGGGTGCTTCCAGGTTACACGCAATCGGGGGTTTGATACATGATGGTTAATATCAAAAGCCCGCACCCACGCGGCGTTGACTGTGGCTGGTCTTTGTACGGGCGGCCTTGATGTTACTTTGATCAAACTCACACTAAGCTGAAACTACTACTACTACTAATACTACTACTACGTGTGTACGTTTGAATTCGCACAGCACACCGCCATCCGACGCTTTCTGATAGCGAGCTTGTTGCCAGAAAAAGAGAGGCAAGGGCGCGACATACCTGGCAGTGCGTGTTGACCTGTTCCGGCGTCGCGGAGCGGTCGGACGGCTCGGTGATGGAGGCGGACCGGTCCTCCTGGTATTTCTCGAGCTGCGACTCGAGCATGCGACGCTGGACCATGTGGTTGCCGAGCAAGTCGTGGGTTTGGTACTGAATTGAGTTGATCGCCCGGGCCTGCGACGCCAGCCGCTTAGTGCCGGCCCGGCGTCTAGGGGAGGCTGAGGACGTCGCGGGGTTCGCGGTGAAGGTGCGGGGGGAGTGCAGGCGCAGTGGAGAAGCCACCGAAGACAGCCCAGGCGACCTCGGCCCCTTGCCCGCACGGGGCGACCGGGGCGTCTCGAGCCGCGGTGACTCAGTCTGCGCTCCCCCCGCCTGCCTCTTCGGGGTTGTCTTCCTGTAGTGGTGCAGGCGCTCCACGTGGCGCGAGAGCCGCGACAAGTACTCTTCCCGCCGCCGTTCGTCCTCTTCGCCTTCTTCAATCTGCTTCCGCACCTCGCGTTCGTGTGCTGCGTGGAGGTAAAATCTTAGTTACACGTACACATTCACATACACATACACATACACATACAAATACACATACACATACACATACACATACACATACACATACACATACACATACACATACACATACACATACACATACACATACACATACACATACACATACACATACACATACACATACACATACACATACACATACACATACACATACACATACACATACACATACACATACACATACACATACACATACACATACACATACACATACACATACACATACACATACACATACACATACACATACACATACACATACACATACACATACACATACATACGCTCGTTAACACACGCATACCTGTGTCTTCAAGATGCTGCTTGTACTCGTCCAGCCTCACCTGCTCAATTTCCCGCTCGCGCCGCCTCGCCGCCAGCAGCAGCTGGATCGCCTGCTCGTGCCGCTGCCCGGCCGCAAGCGGCGACCCCACGCTGCCCTTCCTCCGCTGCCTGCGCCCCGACCCTTCGCGGGCGGGCACGCCGCCGGCGGTTGCTGCCGGCTGCGCCGGCGGCGACACGCGCACGTACGCCGCCGCGCCGGGGTCCCGGTACTCATTCGGGCGGCGGCGGGAAGACGGGCTGTCGCCGCCGGCTCCGTTCTCGGACGAGTTGCGCCCGCCGGAAGAGGTGCTTTGCCGTGCGTCTCTGTCGTCGGCAGGGAGAAACGCGTCGACCTCCCGTCTCAGGCTGCCGCGCCGTGATGAAGCGTGGGCTGGCGACGGAGAAGGCGACGATCCACCACCATGCCCGTGGACTTGCCCCGCATACGGGCTCCCCGGGAGAGTCGGTGTCTTCACTGAATGGGACGGAGATCCCGCCCGAGGCGACGTCGTGCTGCCTCCGTTGCCTCCGTACACGTCATGGTGGCCGTTGCCCGACGGCTGCCGGGGGCTGATCGTCGCGAGAGTCGTGGAAGTCACGGGGTCGCAGTGGAACTCGACCTTGCACGTCTTCGGCGCAGTGACCTGCACGTTCATCTCGGCATGGTCCCCGGACCCCACGACCGTGATGTCGTGCTGGTACTGCTGCTCCATCGCAAGGACCTGCGTCGGCGGCGTGAGCGGCGTGCGAGCCCCCGGGTTCCACCCCGCCTGGCTCGCGTAGCGCAGAGCGTCCCCGGGGGCTGAAAACGGCGCCGCTTCGACCATCGGAGACCGGTGCCCCCCGGACGGCGGACTGCCGTACAACGTCGATTTCCGCTGGGCGACAATCCCCTGGTGCGGAGACCCGCTGGGATCGCCGTGGCTGTTGTTGTTGTTGGTATTGGCGTAGGTGTTGTTGTTGTTGTTGCTGTTGTTGTTGTTGTTGCCGTGGGACGAGAAGTGCGGGATGTCCAGCTGCTGGTAGTACTGGGGCGGCGTGCCGGGCGCGGGGGGGCCGGGGCTGCCGTGGGGGAGGAGAGACGGGTGGCCGAGCGTGAACGGCGACTCCCAGTCGAACGGCACGTTGCTGCTGAACTGGGGCACGAGTGAGCTTTTGTACCTGCGGAGTGAAAGGTTCGTTTGGATATCCAGTTTGGTTTCCTAAACCTGTATTACCCTCACCCGACTTTCGCGGTGCATCGACTCCCTCAGTGACTCCAGGTTGCCATAGGGTCTCGAATTATGGGTGTAAACTACTGATATACACATACGTACACACACGCAGACACGTACACATACGTACTTTTACACATGTTGGACTACAGAGATTTTGTACCTGCGGAGTGAAAAGTTCGTTTGGATATCCAGTTTGGTTTCCTAAACCTGTATTACCCACACCCGACTTTCGCGGTGCATCGACTCCCTCAGTGAAACAGTGAGCTCCAGGCTGCCATAGGGTCTCGAATTGTGGGTGTAAACTACTGATATACACATACGTACACACACGCAGACACGTACACATACGTACTTTTACACATGTTGGACTACAGAGATTTTGTACCTGCAGCGCGGACTTCTTTGGGTTACATGGTGGTTCAGGGTTTGCAGAGTGAAAAGAGCGCTTGAGAATGTTGTTCAGTATATTCCTTAAGTTCTCTTCCGTGGTGCATCAACTCCCTCAGTGAAGCAGTGAGCTCAAGGTTGCTATCGGAAAACGACTGATACATGCACACACGCTTACAGGGACACATCCATAATTTTGCGCGTATATTGGAAACTACAGATACTCATACTCATACTCATACTCATACACATACACATACACATACACATACACATACACATACACATACACATACACATACACATACACATACACATACACATACACATACACATACACATACACATACACATACACATACACATACACATACACATACACATACACATACACATACACATACACATACACATACACATACACATACACATACACATACACATACACATACACATACACATACACATACACATACACATACACATACACATACACATACACATACACATACACATACACATACACATACACATACACATACACATACACATACACATACACATACACATACACATACACATACACATACACATACACATACACATACACATACACATACACATACACATACACATACACATACACATACACATACACATACACATACACATACACATACACATACACATACACATACACATACACATACACATACACATACACATACACATACACATACACATACACATACACATACACATACACATACACATACACATACACATACACATACACATACACATACACATACACATACACATACACATACACATACACATACACATACACATACACATACACATACACATACACATACACATATACATACACATACACATACACACATGCACATACACATACACATACAAACTGCACGCACTAAGAAACCATACACAAACAAACACACCTTGTTCTAAGCAACTCCCGTGTCGCGCTCAGTAACGACCGATGCGAAACAAGCCCCGTTGCCTCGCATCCCGTGAGGAGAGCGACCAAGAACGACGCAATGAGGCACCCAGCAGACCCGCCGGACGCGAACGCGACCGAGTCGGAGTCTTCCCTCGACGCGGCCGAGAGCATCACGACGCACGGGCGGGCTACCAAGGGCGATTGCGCCACGCTGCGCGGGCTTTCGCGGGCAGTCATGCCGTCATCGTCGGCAGCGAGCGAGTACGGCAACCGGAACAAAGACCCGTTGATGCCGCAGTCGCAGAAGATGGTCAGCTTAACGCCCGGGGGGAGAGAGGACAGCAGCGCTGCCTTCAGCTCCGCCTCGGCGATGACACCTTCCTGCTGGTGGTTGCTGGGCGCGATCCCGCTCGAACCGGGCCCCGCGGCGCGGCTGGTCCCGAAGAACGAGAAAAACAGACTGTCCCCGGCTGAAGCACCGGCGCTCAGCCACCGGATGGCCTGCAATATGTTCGCCCGCGTGGGTTCCGCGTCGGGTGAGTCGTCTGTCAAGCACCAGGTCTCGCCCTTGAAGCCGAACGAGGGGAGCAGCGACGCGAGCTTCTTGGTGTCTTCGACGGCGGTCCGGGTTTCGCGGCGTTCTCCTTTGTACTTGAGACCGATCAGCAGCGCTTTCCGTGCGTTGAGCACGTCGGGGAAAAGCTGGTAGACCTGCCGGGGGAGAGATGGGGGCGACTGTCTGCTGCTTCTGGCCGGGTATTGCCGCAGCTCGATGTCATCTGCCCGGTGGACGGGCGAGTGTCCGGGGCAGGGGCTCGAAAAGCCGTCGTGCTGCCTGCTGCCGCCGCCGCCGCCCGCCAAGGTCGACCCGCCGGGGCCTGTCTTCCTGTGGCCGGTGCCCATCCGCCTGTCCCTGCTGGACACCCTCCGCAGGTTGGTCCCGCTCAGCGGCACCTGCAGCGGCGAGCTCCGCTCGGGCTCGAGCCGGTTCAGCACCGCGTTGACCTCATCCTGCAGCGACTGGAAGTACGTGGTTCGGTCACGCACTCCCATCGGTTCACTCACCCCGAACCCTTTCACTGCCTCCTTCCCCAATGTCCTGTGCACGAAGAAATGCGTAGTTTTGTTTCAATCTTTTACTTGTTGTGTGAAAGTTAAAGCATGGTTAAAGCGTAGAGAACGTACACGCTACCACTCGCACGCTTTCTAACCAGAGTGTGTGTTTGTGTGTGTTGCTACCGAATATCTGGCCACGAACGTCTGATCCCCTCCAGGTATGCGTGTTTTTTCCGAGTTGAAGTTCGCTTGGGAATCTGGGACGTTAGAGTTTCCGGGTGACCATCGTCAAAATGGGTTCTTTTTGCGAGTCGGATCGATTCTATCAGTAGAGCTTGTATTGCGTATTGAACCTGGCAGTAGAGTGTCTCACGTTGATTCTGTCAGAAGAGTGTCTTGTGACGCTTGAGAGACTGATTCCAGTGGACGGGCGAGTGTCCGGAGCGGGGGCTCGAAAGCCGTCGTGCTGCCTGCTGCCGCCCGCCAAGGTTGACCCGCCGGGGCCTGTCTTCCTGTGGCCGGTGCCCATCCGCCTGTCCCTGCTGGACACCCTCCGCAGGTTGGTCCCGCTCAGCGGCACCTGCAGCGGCGAGCTCCGCTCGGGCTCGAGCCGGTTCAGCACCGCGTTGACCTCATCCTGCAGCGACTGGAAGTACGTGGTTCGGTCACGCACTCCCATCGGTTCACTCACCCCGAACCCTTTCACTGCCTCCTTCCCCAATGTCCTGTGCACGAAGAAAGTTGAAGCATGGTTAAAGAGTAGAGAATGTACGTACTATTGCTACTCGTACGCTTTCTAATCAAAGTGTGTGCGTTGCTACCGATTGTTTCATTGGCGATGCGTCTAATCGGTGTCTTGAAATTCGTGTCGAAGCTGTCAGTAGTTGCAAGTTGGGGGGATTGCAAGAACGTGCTTGGAATGGGTATGTGTTCAACACCGCACTGGTCCCGTCTGCGCCGTGTTTCGGTCCTTTAAGCCACGGACACATAAGGCGGACCATCATCAGCGCGGAAGGGTTTGCAAGTTGGGGGGGGGGGGGGGGGGGGGGGGCAGCGCTCTTGTTAAGGATCAGCCACTTTGGCCGGATGGCCGGATATACCAGACCCCCCCCTCTACAGTGCAGTTGCCTTGGAGGCTGGGTGGTCAAATTCTCTAAGGTGAAATGGTCAAAGTTCCCTGCCAAAAGTGGGCCCACAAAAACTTTCCAAAGTGTGGTATTTGGGGTATTTGGGGCAAAAGAAAAATTTTTTTTTCTGACCGCCCACCGTGGTGACCACCTTAGAGTGTGACAGGTAGCGTCTCCCCCCTCCACAGTGAAAATACCCTATGAGGGGGGGTCAGCCGGCTGATGGATGGATGGATGGTTCTTAACAAGATGCCTGGGGGGGGGGGGGGGGAGAGAATGAGGAAGGTGAGTCTGACATTCTTTGATCCTGCTGATTTCTGGCTATTCGGTAACGCCGGAGTGACTGTCTACTTGCAACCCCGCCTCATCCCAAACTCTTCTGGTGTTGGTTCGGGTCATGGTGCTCATCCTGCCATGCGATTTGCCTCAATTCCCACAGTAAGCCATAGTATCGGCTCTGGAAGTAGAATACCTCGTGACTCGTATTGACTCTAACGGTAGAGCGCCTTGCGATCCCGGGAGACTGATTCTCCGACCAGTGTCCTGTAACTGAACGACAGATCCTCCTGAGTGTGGCCTCGTATGTTATCTAACCTCCATTGCTGTGGCCTTCCCTTATTTCTCCCTGCCGTGGCAGCAGTAAAGGGGCAATGTTCGAATGGTAACACGTTGTATTTGACACCGTGTCTGAAAACACTACCACTATTTGATCCGCTGCTACTGTTCGGCTGACGGTGATTCGCTCACTGGAGTGTCTCGTGATTGCCACGCGCACCGATGCGCTGCTGTAAGAAATGCAAAAAAGGTCTTGTTGTTGTGAGAACCCGCCTGCTGAAAGGCTAATATTTTAATATTCACGAAACGCGGCTGGAAAAAAAGAATGGCTGGAAACAGAAAGCAGAGAGAGAAAAAAAAAAGAAGGAAGGAAGAAGAAAATCAGGAGGTCGAATTCAAGCACGTCGAAAGTGTCCGCCGGTGGAGATAAAGGGACTCAACCACCTCCGCGAATGGGCTAGCTGACATCTGGGGTGCCGTCGTCGTCGGGGGGAAAATGTTTCTTGGGTTTGAAGAGCGCGTGGTGCTTGCACCACTGAGGCCAGGTTATTTAACGTTTAAGGGGGGGGGGGGGGGGGGGGGGATATTTCTTGGGTATGAAGAGAGGGGGTGAATAAATAGTTGAGTCGCAGCTCTAGTCAGGTAGGAAAATTTTGGGGGGGGGGGGGGATATTTCTTGGGTATGAAGAGAGGGGGTGAATAAATAGTTGAGTCGCAGCTCTAGTCAGGTAGGAAAATAATGGGGGGGGGGGGGGATATTTCTTGGGTATGAAGAGAGGGGGTGAATAAATAGTTGAGTCGCAGCTCTAGTCAGGTAGGAAAATAATGGGGGGGGGGGGGATATTTCTTGGGTATGAAGAGAGGGGGTGAATAAATAGTTGAGTCGCAGCTCTAGTCAGGTAGGAAAATAATGGGGGGGGGGGGGGGATATTTCTTGGGTATGAAGAGAGGGGGTGAATAAATAGTTGAGTCGCAGCTCTAGTCAGGTAGGAAAATAATGGGGGGGGGGGGGATATTTCTTGGGTATGAAGAGAGGGGGTGAATAAATAGTTGAGTCGCAGCTCTAGTCAGGTAGGAAAATAATGGGGGGGGGGGGGGGATATTTCTTGGGTATGAAGAGAGGGGGTGAATAAATAGTTGAGTCGCAGCTCTAGTCAGGTAGGAAAATAATGGGGGGGGGGGGATATTTCTTGGGTATGAAGAGAGGGGGTGAATAAATAGTTGAGTCGCAGCTCTAGTCAGGTAGGAAAATAATGGGGGGGGGGGGGATATTTCTTGGGTATGAAGAGAGGGGGTGAATAAATAGTTGAGTCGCAGCTCTAGTCAGGTAGGAAAATAATGGGGGGGGGGGGATATTTCTTGGGTATGAAGAGAGGGGGTGAATAAATAGTTGAGTCGCAGCTCTAGTCAGGTAGGAAAATAATGGGGGGGGGGGGGATATTTCTTGGGTATGAAGAGAGGGGGTGAATAAATAGTTGAGTCGCAGCTCTAGTCAGGTAGGAAAATAATGGGGGGGGGGGGGGATATTTCTTGGGTATGAAGAGAGGGGGTGAATAAATAGTTGAGTCGCAGCTCTAGTCAGGTAGGAAAATAATGGGGGGGGGGGGGGGGGATATTTCTTGGGTATGAAGAGAGGGGGTGAATAAATAGTTGAGTCGCAGCTCTAGTCAGGTAGGAAAATAATGGGGGGGGGGGGATATTTCTTGGGTATGAAGAGAGGGGGTGAATAAATAGTTGAGTCGCAGCTCTAGTCAGGTAGGAAAATAATGGGGGGGGGGGGGGATATTTCTTGGGTATGAAGAGAGGGGGTGAATAAATAGTTGAGTCGCAGCTCTAGTCAGGTAGGAAAATAATGGGGGGGGGGGGGGGGGATATTTCTTGGGTATGAAGAGAGGGGGTGAATAAATAGTTGAGTCGCAGCTCTAGTCAGGTAGGAAAATAATGGGGGGGGGGGGGGGGGGGGGATATTTCTTGGGTATGAAGAGAGGGGGTGAATAAATAGTTGAGTCGCAGCTCTAGTCAGGTAGGAAAATAATGGGGGGGGGGTCGTTGTATAATGGTTAGCTTGTAGGGTGTTGGAAAGGTTGAAAAAGGTTTTGGGGGTCACCGTCGGTTTGTGTTTTTATTTTTTTCTGTATATTTTTTTTGGGGGGTAATTATTTTTTCGGGGGTTCGCGTAACCCTTCTTTTCCGGAAGATAACGTTATCTTTTCTTTTCTCTCTGGCGCTCTTTTTCTCTCTATCTCTCTCTTTGGCTAGCAAAGCGACTATTGCGACCGACACCACGACCACACCCGTAATGAATGTGATCAAGGGCCCCCCACGTTCTACATGTTGAGCAGGGGTTGCCATGTAGCCCGTACCGGTCTAAGCCTTCATTGCAGCTTCCATAAGCACCCCCGTTGGGACGGGTCCGACGGTCCGTTGTTTGGGGGGGGGGGGGCATTTATTTGTGTATGCGACGACCCCGTACAGGGCGTACAGTTCTTTAGCGTTATTTGTGGATTAGAAGGTCGGTATTTTAAAGTCTCCGGTTGACCGTAGAGGCTTGGGTATGGCGGGGGGTTGAGAAAAGTAAAAGCGTGCGACTCGTTTCGGGTGTTGTGTCACTCCGTTGTGAAACCTTGTGAAGTTCTTTATTTTTGTTTTGCATTTTTTTTTTTTTTGGTAACTGAGGGGAGAAATGCGTGACGCACGACCACAAGCCGGACCAAACTTGTGAGTGTGGGACTGTCCGTTTTTCCGTCGGGACTTACCCACTAAAACTACCTAACTCAGAGATTCGAGAGATGCAGAGGGTGCTACCCACGGTTCTCACCGTGTACGCGGCGCGATGGAGGGGCCACCCTCCACGCGGGACTTGGCCAGTCCTTGCGCTGTCTGCCGCAGGGGTGCCCGGTGGCTAGCCGGATCTTGCGTCGGAACCCCTGCGCTCGCTGTGGCGCGGCTTGGCGGTCCCCAATTCCGTTTTTCTACGGTCGTTTTTTTTTTTTTTCCCCCCCGACGACAACTACAGGGGCCGAGCTTGACCTGGCGAGGTTTTGGCCAAACTCGGTCAAAGTCGGTCAGCAGTGGTAGTCTAAAATTAGCAAGCAACGTTACCAGCAACGCTTCCCACAGCAGCTGGCAGTAGCCTGGGAACCCCAGCTGCACACGCTGCTCTGTTTACGGTGTGCATCAACCCGTCTCAGACCGCAAGACGCCCTGCCACAGTGCTTCATGCGGAAGTGTGGCTTCGGAGCGCCGGTTCTGCCTGCCGGTGTTGAACTAGGCTGGCCAGATCCGAAAAAGAGGTTGAAAAAAATCTCGGTCAGGGGTCTTTTAAAGAGGGGCCGAGCTTTCTTTGTCAAGCAAGCGAATTTTAGAGTTACATGCAAGTTTGTTTTTACTGGTTCCGATACTGGGTCACAAAGAGGAAGCAAAAGACGGACACCAAATGTGACATAAATCTGCTAAAACACCAGATTGAGAACCAAATCTGCAGCATCAACTTGTGTTGCCTTGCTGGCTTGTTGAGGGGCTGCTCTTGCTGTCGATCTCCAGTGCTGCACAGCATTGCGACAAGCCAATTATTCCTCCAGCGACGCGTAGTGCAGCCTCCTTGGGTTTGCACAGAATTTTGCAATGTATTTTGCCAGTGTCTCTTCGTCAATGCCTCGTGCCCCCATTTTACACTCCACGCCAACGAAAAGAACAGTTGCCAGATTGTCAGCAGCCAGCTTGCGCAACCTTGTCGACACCAACCGAAGTTTGGAAAACAAGCGCTCCACTGATGCGGATCCCAGAGGAAGGATGGAGGCAAGCTGGAGAAGTTTGCAGGTTGCCGGGTACTTCACGGACAGGTTCCCTGTTGTGAAGCGCTGAATCACAGTGTTGAGATCCGAGAGACCCAACTGACGAATCTCGGCACAAACGCTTGCACACTCAGATATGATGGCAGTTTTGTGTGCTTGGATCCACTTTGGCGGATGCACTGCCGGCGCTTCAAAATCTGGACAGGTATATTTGTCTGTGATGCCTGGTCCGACTGACATGTAATGGTCAGCAATCGAGGAAAGGGAATCCTGGACACCTGTCCCTGTCAGGCTCCATCAAGTACGGTTGAGCAGTTGTTGTGTGGAAGGCCATGAAGGATTCAAATAAATTTGTGAATTTGCAAAAGGAGCCAAAGTTGTCAGCCAGACCCAACAGGGCTGAGAGGGTCGCCCTCCAGCTCCCAGGCCGAGGTTGCCGGACCCAGTTTCCCCCCCCCAAAAAAACCTCCCCAAAAATGCAAAATCATAGTTTTTTTTTTTTTTTTTTGCCTGACCGAGTTTTTTCTGGTTTAAAGAGCAAGACGGTCAGCCACAGGGCAGAGCGGACGGGGTTGTGACGCTGTGCTGCCTCCGACTCAAGCTTTGCAAGCTGTGGTTGAGCGTCACGTTCCTGGACCAGGAGCGGCCTCTTTCTTCTTCTCTCTCTTCTTTGGTAACCCGGGAAAAAATGCTTTACGCACGACCCCCGTGGACTAAGCGGAGAGTGTGGGACTACGTTCGTGGAGCTATGGTGGCCGAACGCTACCCTTTTTTGGCAACTGAGCCGTGTGCGCGCGATCAGCCGGCTTGCCGGCTGATAAAATTGCGAGCCCTTTTTTTTTTTTACCTGCAGACTCGCACAAAATGAGTAAGCTTTGGCTATGCCGCCCCTGGAGCGGAATCAGCTTCATGCCCTTCTGATCGGCAGACCTTCCAAAAATCAGCCGGCTGATTATCAGCCGGTCAGTTATTCAAGAACTTTTTTTTTTCCGGCTGAAATCAGCCGCTTTTTTGTGTTAACAATGCATTGTTGGTACTAAAAACTAGTAGTTGGCAGCGTACTACATGAAACTTACCAAAGCAGGTGAGTTCCGCTAGTGCGCACAAACAAAAAAGGAAACGCAAAATGCCCGCACCCACCAAGGAGGATCTGGACTTGAACCAGGTGAAGTGGAAAGACGTCCCCGTTCCCGAGGAGCCTATCGGACCGAATAGGACAATGCCGGGGGAACAGTGCGTGTTCTACCCAACGTGCGACACCTTGCACTCCAGCGAGGTTACATGTTGCAGATGCGGTGGTGTGGGAGACGCCGCTTGTCTGCAGAGCAGGCTGAAGGGCGGGGCAGGGCGGGTCCCGCTAGTGCGCACAAACAAAAGAAAGCGCCATACTAATTTTTTCCTTCGCGCGAACACTGCAACTGAGGCGGGGGACTCAACATAGAAATCTGGGTACGGTATATTACTCCACAATGAATCTCTAAACCGCAAAAGAAACTTCGTGTGTAACCTAATGTCAGATCCGAATTTCATTAGAATCGGTAGTCAACGTCTGATGCCAAATCCAACATTCGATTAGAATTGGTAGTCAACGGTTAATGTCGGATCCAAATTTAATTAGAATCGGTAGTCAACGTCTGATGCCAAATCCAAAATATCAAGCAAATCATACACACTTATAAATGCGTTGCTGCGTTTGATCACTTGACGGCGATCGCCGTCTTTGTTCTCAGTGCAAGCCCAGGTTTTCCCCGCTTTCTCACAAACAAGGGGGTGTTGCCAGAGCGTGCCAGAGCGTGCTTGGAATGGATATGTGCTCAACACCGCACTGGTCCCGCCTGCGCCGTGTTTCGGTCCTTTAAGCCACGGACACATAAGGCGGACCATCATACGCGCAGAACCTGAGTGTCTGCAGACAGGTGTGAGTCTGGTTTGTCAGGCGGCTGTTGAACAAGGGGAGTAGGGTTGCCTGCTGCAAGGGTACCGTAATTGCATTAATGTTGAACCGGGTAAACCCTGCACGAAGAGAGCTGAAGCATGGGTAAAGAGTAGAGAATGTACGTTCTATTACTACTCGTACGCTTTCTAATCAAAGTGTGCGTGTTGCTACCGATTGTTTCACTGGCGATGAACGTCTAATCGGTGTCTTGTAACTCGTGTCGATGCTGTCAGTAGATGCAAGTTGGGGGGGGAAATCTTAGTTTCGTGTTCAGGCGCTACTTGCCTCTCATGTGTTTGTCAAAAATAGGGCTGGGTGCCCCAGGTTTTACCCGGCTCGGCATTGGGGGTTTCGGGGTTTACGACTTTGCGTGCGTTGCAGAATATCAAGACCCTGGTGCTTGCTCGTGCCTTGGGGTGCTCAATACTCAGCTCGACCCTAGATGCCGCTGTCATAGGAGGCTGCAGGACCACCACTGGTGCAGTTACGCAGGTGACTACCTGGGAGATCCCGTCGGATGTCCCAGGTTTTACCCGGCTCGGCAATGGGGTTTTCGGGGTTTACGACTTTGCGTACTTTGCAGAATATCAAGACCCTGGTGCTTGCTCGTGCCTTGGGGTGCTCAATACTCAGCTCGACCCTAGATGCCGCTGTCATAGGAGGCTGCAGGACCACCACTGGTGCAGTTACGCAGGTGACTACCTGGGAGATCCCGTCGGATGTCCCAGGTTTTACCCGGTCTGTCTTTTACCCTTTCCAGCTTGAGTCCGGTTCAACATTATTCCGATTACGGTATGGTACGTTTTCGGGAGGCGGCAGTTATGAGCCCAGCTCAGCTAGATAGCGATATCCCCTGCAGTATTTGCATACTTTTACAGAATAATAAGCAATAGCAGGGCGGGGGAAAAAGAAAACTTCAGAACAAAGAGAGTGAGAGAGAGAGAGAGAAAGAAAAACGAGGAAACAAAGGAGAGCAAAAGAAATGCGTAGTTTTGTTGAAAAACAGAGATGTGGGCACAAAATAGAACAGAAAAAAAAAAGAAGAAAAAAAAAGGCCAGGCCACCCACGCTACCCCCGCGGCTGTTACAAACCCGATTGAAAGCAGTGGTCTGATCGTGTTTTTTGTCCACTTCTTATTTTTTTCTTTGTTTACGTTGAGCTAGATTTAAGACGCAAGTGAAAAACACCACGGTTTGCGGTGACGAGCTTCTTTTCCTCCGACATGCCGAGAAAACATAAAAAAAAAAAAAAAAAAAAAAAGACAGGTGCTTCGTTTTGTTTGTGCGTGCCGGTTGATCGTTTTCCCACTTGTATTTACCCTGTGTGTATTCAGGTAAGGAATTCAGGTAAGGCTAGAAGCTCTTCAGAAAAAGCGCAGGTTGCGCGGAAGAAAAGCCTCTGTTCGCTGTTGCACCGTGCCCATTCCAGCGCAGTGGGTTGGACCCCGGCTGACTGCACCAGGCGCGCTTCACCGAGGACCCCCGTGTCCATCCATTGCCGGCTGATGGATGGATGGATGGTTCTTAACAAGATGCCTGGGGGGTGGTTTCTTGGCCCGCGCAGCGGCAATTTTTTTTTTTTTTGGGTATGTTTCTTGGTGACGTGTTTATGACTGTCCCCCCCTGATGACAACTTTAGCTACAGGGGAGGGCTAAATACAGTTGTGCACAATTGTATTCCAAAGCACGCACGCCAATCCCTGCCCCGGCAGAACTTGACAGTTGTTGAATAGAATTGTGTTGGAATACAATTGTTTCTACAGAAGTCGCCTTGTCACGCGGCCAAGACGGAGACAGTCCGGCCAAGCTGCACGAGCCGATTCGTCCAAGGGCGCCCACCAAAGCGCCACCTACAAACGCTCCGCCGACGAATGCGCCACCTTCCAAAATCACTCTACTTCTCCACTGATTTTGCGCAATCTTCTACGGCCGGGCCGCAGTAGTAGAAGCACTGGGCTGCAGTGGGCGTCGCCCTTCGCCACCGCCGACCACTTACGACAAACCACGTCCCTGCCGGGTCATCACGCTACTTAGTACGCTTGCGCAGTGACTCGTAATAGCCTACAAAGGTTTCACAACAGTCACTGACAACTTGACAAACGTGACCACCGGTCTCCAGTCTACCGGAGTCCAGACCTGTGTGGAGGGTCCACGATTAAAAACCGTGTGCACAATTGTATTCCAACACACGTATTGGCAACTGCACCAAAACCAACAGTGTTCCAACACAAGTCTATTCAGCTGGACGGACTCTGAAACCGGCCAAATAAAAAGACAACTGTATTCAAAGGACACAATTGTATTCCAAGACAATTGTATTTAGCCCCCCCCTGTAGGCCCCACCACAGCAGTTGCTGGACCCAGTTTGACCCATACACCACGGGGCTGGCCTCCAGGGTTCCCGAAAAACGCATATTTCTTTTGGATTTTCCGTTTTCCAAGAGGTACGAGGGAAAGCCTGCAACACGGGAGCCAAGCTTCGCGTGTTCGGCGGTACTGCAGAGCCACGGGCCTACGGGTCAAGTGGCTACCGATTTCCCAAACTAAAGCATCCAGGCTTGGCGCACAAGCTCGTCGGGACGGTCAGCCACAGGGCAGAGCGGACGGGGTTGTGGCACTGTGCTGCCTCCGACTCAAGCTTTACAAGCTGTGGTTGACCGTCACGTTCCTGGACCAGGAGCGGCCTTTTTCGTTTTCTTTATTTTTCTTCTTTCTTCTTCCGTTTTCCAAGGTGGACTAGAGGATGTGACACCAGCTTCCTCCCCAGATTTTCTTTTTGGTCAACAACTGCAGCTCGTGCTGGGCTCCTTTTTTTTCCAAATGTGAGGATTCGCCTCACAATTGAAACTGACGCTAACCCTATGAGCCCGCTGCAGAAAGCCGTGATTTCTTTTGCATTCCGCCTTTTTCCCCGACGACAGCGGGTGTCAGACTAGCCTACCCGAAGGCAGCTGATTTTTTTTAGGCAGGTCTACTCTACCGGCGGAAGTTGTTTGGGTTGGCGGGGTTTTCTTCTTTTTTCGTTGGTGTTGTTGTTGGAGTACGCGTCAGTTGAGGCTTCCCTGGACACTGCCGTGTTGAACCGAAGCCCGTAGAATCCCGGAGCCTCGTATCTAAAGCCCATGTCCGACTAGGAGGGTTTTGATTCCATTGGTAGGCCTTTTTTTGAGTGAAAGCTTTTGGGTTCTTCCTGGTTATTTTTTTTTTTTTCATTTTTTTCTTCAGGGCAGTAGCTTGGTCTCCGGCATATTTTCCAAATTTGAAACGCTAACGGCATTTTGCGTCCTATCTTCACGACAATGCTGGGCCCTGAGTGATGGTGTAGTGCCATTTGGCTTCTTCCTTTTTCCGCCGGCCTTTCCAAATTTGGACTGGCAGTCCAAATGTGGATATAGAAGCTAATCCCCTAATTTTCTTTGCGACCCCGACAGGGCGTTGTTTGTGTTTCCGACGATCCCGTGGGACGTGGCAGATGGGCGTCTTTTTTCTCGATATATATTTTTTGTTTGCCTTCAGTGCTCCCGCTAGCCTCACTTTTAGCGAGGAACCCGAAAACTTGGGTTGGATTTTTTTTCCCCCGCTTCTCGCGTTGGTGCAGGCTTCTAGCATCTTTTTTGCAGGGGGCCACCCGAATCTTCCAAGGGGGGTCCGGGGGGCCCGCCCCCCGGCGAACGGTAAGGTACATCCAGGTGGAGAAGACCGTTTGTCGCAATAAACATATTGACCAACATACTGGTGGCACTGCTGCAGCCAGCAGCCCATCACGCCGAGCAGTGAGTAGGCCGTGATGAAGTGCTTTGGCTGCACGATTCCACCAACGGGAAAAAGGTGAGGAATTCCTCCCTCTTTTTTTCAGCCTCTTTTTTTTGAGGAATTCCTCGCACGTTTTCGTTAGCGGGAGCACGGTTTGCCTTGCAGGGGTTATTCTTAATCTGGAAAATCATGGTTAAAAAGTCTGTAGCATGGCCGGAAAGATTTTTTTTTTCACGTTGAGCGAGGTTTTTAGAGTGAAACTTTTTGTATTGGCCTGTTATTCTGGTATGCGACCTTCGTGGGCGTGCTGCTGCTTCGCCTCCTTGCTGTAGACCCACTTGTGGGTCCTGCAGCCTCCGTGTCTCTGGCCTTGCAAGCACAGAAAAGTTTTCACCAGAAACTCCTGTGGTTAAAAAAAAACCTTTTTTAACTTGGTGAAGAAATTATGATTCAACCATGCAGGATAATCCCTGTTGCCTTGTGGTTCAGGTTGGGTTTATTCTTTCTTTATGGATTTCGTCTACGATTTTGCTTGGACTTTGTTTGCCGATCAGTTCGGTCGGCGTTCCCCCTTCCAAAACGTAGTAGCCGTTCTCTCTCCATCAGTAGGGTAAAACAAAACCTGTCTCACGACGGTGTGAACCCAGCTCACGCTCGACGAAGGCGGTGTGTGCTACCACCATGAGATCTGTTGGGGCGCAGCCGCCAATGCCGCTGCCAGGTGCTCACGCACCCGCCCAACAGAGGCGGTGGAGAAGGCCTTATCGCAGAACTTGCAGGTTACCTTGCGCATCTTCGATCCGGGTACTTCCTTGAATGTCACCCCCCCAGGCGTCTCCTTTGCGCTTGTTCGCCATGGGGTTGCTTTTTGTGTTGCTTGCATATCTCGTTTCCCCCTCCTGAACGAACGTTAAGAGGGTAACTGGCGATAGCCTTGTTGTGCTTCTCTCTTTCTCGGGGGGAAAATCTTAGTTTTTTGTTTCTTTCTCGGGGGGGGGGTTGGTGTCGGGTGTTGAGGTTTCTGGTGTCGAAAATAGGAGCTCGTCGCTCGCACATCCGCGGCTGATACTATACTAATGATGAGAGAGAGAGAGACGAGTTAGAGTGCAGGGACCATCACTCCGGGGAGTACCGGTCGCCTCACTACTGACCCGTATTACTACTAGAGTGCAGGGACCATCACTTCGGGGAGTGTCCAGTCGCCTCACTACTGACCCGTACTAGCGTAAGTCGTTACGTCGGAGGCGCGGCGCGAGCCGCGGCCCTGTTATGGAGGATGACTGCTGATAGTATCATACTGTATGGGTTGGAATGCAAAGAATCTGTGGCTATAATCTGCATCATAATAGTATTATACTGATGATGATAGAGCACCCGTTGAACGTTTCTGCGCTCGGGAAGGACGCAAGTGAAAAACGCCACGGTTGGCGGTGACGAGCTGCTTATTTCCTTCAACATTGCATGGTTTGGTAGAAAAATACTCGACGTAGCTGCTTCGACTCCGAATGGAAGGGGGGAAATATAGAGGTAAGGGGCAAATACAATACAAACACAATCTGATTTGTTCTTCGCTTACACCACCGTGTGTTGTTTTCTCACTCAGGATTTTTTGACCTGTTGTGTTTGTGTGATTTGTCGTGTAGGGGTAGACCCGCATGACCTCACGTCCGTTCAACACGTGGTTCGGTAGTTACAGCACTTTGGATCCCTTCTGTTCTTTGTCGGGCAGCATCGTCGAGCATTTCCTTTCAAGCTGGCGCTTATGTAAAAAAAAAAAGAAAGGGGATAAATCTGATGCTGTGGTGCATCGATATGGACGAGCTGGCATCGATCGTGCAACCCGAGTTAGCATTAGCTAAGCGAAGCTGGCATCAGTACGTTGGGTTTGTTCCCGGCGAGGGAGAAGGGCTGCCTGATACGTTCTCTTGCTGCTGTGTCCATCTACCGTAACATGCAGGGTCAAAACCTTGTGTCTTTTTGGTGAGAGGGATTTAGACCCAAAAAAAAAAAAAAAAAAAAAAATGGCCACCCATTTTTTTCTGGAAAAAAATTGGGTTTTTGAAAAAAAACTAAATTTGGAACAAAAACTGCGGTGCTTTTTGATGAAGTTGACTCGCAGGGGGTTATGCACTGCAGTGGTTGGGTGAGGTAACTTTTCGTTGACCGCACTACCCTGAGCCCAAATCCTGGACGTGGTTTCAGGTGGCAAATTTGGCAAATGATCATGATCAGAAGGTCCTACTTGGGCGGTTCAGTTTCCTCACACATTGCATGTGGCTAAAAAAAATTAGAAATCGGGTGGGAGTTGATTTACACTACCTCGGATTGGGTTGGGCAGCGTTTTGGTGTCTGTATGCTGGGTTGGCAGGGGCAGGCTAGGTGTCTTCTGAAGGAGAAAGCTGGCTGCAGAAAGCCTGCCTTCAGCCAGGACATCAGATTCTGAGGCTCAATGTACCGTACCGTCTCCCGGGGGGCGGTGCCCCCCGGACCCCCCCCCTGTATTAAGACTCGCCAGAGAAAACGGCCTTGGTGTCTATTCTGAAGGAGAAAACGGGCTGCATAAGGTCCTGAAGTTGAGCCAGGGGATTAGCTTCTATATCCACATTTGGACTGTCAGTCCAAATTTGGAAAAGCCGGCGGGGAAAAAGAAGAAAGAAAAATGGCACTACACCATCACCCAGGCCCCCGGCAGAGGTGGCCAACGTGCGATCCGAGGCACGGCGGCGGCGCTTGAACCGGGGGAACAGCGAGAGGCATCATCCACGCTTCAAAGGCCCACCCGCACACAACCCCAGTGCAAAAATCCAGTGTGCCACCCGCTTTTCGAGAGTGGCTCGGCACACCCGCTTCAACTCCAGCTTCTGAGGCTGGAACTCACCGTCCAGTGGGAGGGAAGGATGCCAAAAAAGGGAAGGTTTGAGCAGAAGTCTTTCGTTCTGAGGTTTTACCCGGTTCGGCATTTCTTTTTCTCTCGGGGTTTGCGACTTTGCAGAATATCACTACCCTGGTGCTTGCCCACGCCTTGGGGTGCTCATTACCCAGCTCGACCCCCAGGTGCCGCTGGGAGGCTGCAGGACTGGAGCGAAGCGCATGGTAGGAGAACACGGGCGGGTTGAGGCGGTCTGCAACACTGAATTTACTTTCGGACAAACGGATAACAGGCACACACTGTTTCCGTTTCGCTGGTGGTGAGCAAGTTAACCAGGGGCTATTTGCGTTGTGTCTTCTTTCTTTAGTTCCCTTTGCGATGATGAACGATCGCTTTTTGGACGGCGTGGCGAGCCACGTGCAGTCAATGGCCCAACGAAGCCAAAAGCTACTGCCAATTCCCAGAACAGGTTCTCAAACTCGGGTCATCGAAGCAAAGCAGAGAAGATGTTCCGCCAGTGTCGTCGTCTTTTCTCAAGGTCAGGACGTGATGGGGCATTGTCGTGAAGATACGTTGCGTCGCGCTGTGTTGAGCCCATTCCTGAGTGAGGACGCAAAAATCCGTCAGCGGTCCAAATTTGGAAAATGGGCCGGAAACCAAGCTAATGCCCTGGTTGAGCAAAAAAAAAAAAAAATCCAAATTTTTTTCTTGGGGGTCATCGGCCCCGCGGCAGCGTTTTCCAAAAGACGCAAGGTTTTGACCCTGCATGGTAATTGGATGGAGAAAGTTGACTTAGCTGGACTAAAACTGGAACGGGTAAATGACAGACCGGGTAAACCCTGGGACACCCGGGGGGCTCCCAGGTAGCCATTTGCGTGACTGCACCAGTGGCGCCCAGTGGGAATGGAAGGATGCCAAAAAGGGAAGGTTTGAGCAGAAGTCTTCTGGCAGAAGTACGCTGCTGCACGTGCTCCGGGGAGGTTAGCCGTGCGGTTTAAGTGCCAGGTGTGGAAACACCCGCAAAACCAGTGTCAGTGGGTGGTGACAGCCTCCGAACAACCTCTGCCCCTGGCCCACGCCGGATGCCGCAAACCCTTAAGGGCTGCTTCGGCAGTGACCCCGCACACGCCGGGGGGGCGAACGTGTTTTCCCAATTCCTTGAAAGCCCCCCCCCGACTGTAGCAGTTGAGGAAGGTGCAAACTTGGAGACTGCTACAGTAGTCCTGCACGAGACTTGGGCACGTGCCTCGCGTAGGGCAGGTGGGCCTGTGACCCGCTTTGAGAACCCTGGAGCCCGGCATGTGTGCCGTTTACGGGATACATGTCGGCTTCCTACTCATGGGGGACCAAGGTAGGCACTCAGGTCATTGAATGCGTATGCAAGTCATCAAACAGCCCACTCTGTCGAACGCTTACTGCAACTCAGATTTACCGGCGTTTCGTGCGGGCTGCAGCAGATGACGTCTTTTGATATCGCAACTGGCAGCCTCCTCAAGTATTTCCAACAAACAACAGGTGCTTGAAGACTGCGCTTGGAGCTCCGATTTTCGGATTCCGGATTTGAATATTCGGCAAATGGGTTTTCGTTCATAGTACCCACGTGTAGTACACACACACTGGTATCCAGTGCCAACCATGCGCCGGTACCTGGTATCAACATGTAGTACACTCTGGTATCCAGTGCCAACCACATGGTATCAACATGTAGTACACTCTGGTATCCAGTGCCAACCACATGGTATCAACATGTAGTACACTCTGGTATCCAGTGCCAACCACATGGTATCAACATGTAGTACACTCTGGTATCCAGTGCCAACCACACGCTGGTATCTGGTATCAGAAGTACACTCTGGTGTAGGACTACTTTACAGTGTTCCCTTAGAGCTCCGGGGGTTTAAAAAGTCTCCAGGTGACCATTGTCGTAAAGGTTCCTCTAAGGCACCGCACACCAGCGTGCGTATCGTATCTGCGATAGTGGTCAGTACGTGTGCTGGTGCGTACTTTACTAACAGACCCGCATGACCTCACGTCCGTTCAACACGTGGTTCGGTAGTTACAGCACTTGGGACCCGCAGGGCATCGACGCTAAACTCGGGCTACAGTGTTGTTTCGGGATACAGTGTTGTTTCGGGCTACAGTGTTGTTTCGGGATACAGTGTTGTTTCGGGCTACAGTGTTGTTTCGGGCTACAGTGTTGTTTCGGGCTACAGTGTTGTTAAGTACATTTCACCGGGTTGGGTTTGTTTGCGATCGATCCCATGGCAAAGCTCTACAACGATCATACATCTTCCTTCTTGCTCTAAAAGAGGGGGCTTAATGCAACTAGAACACCAAGGTGGCTGTGCTTTGAGAATGGTGGGTCTTCCTCTAACTTCGGACTTGGCACATGACAAATACCAAGGTACTGACAGAGAGGGATACCACAGGAACAACAGGTCCAAAGCGGGTCTCCACCGCCAGGCTTCCGCAGTCTTGCCTACAGACACGTCTGCAGACGATTTTCGGGAAAACGCAGACGGCTGACAGTCGGTCACTTGGATTCCGAGTGTCAGTCTCAGCATCTAAAAAAAATTAGTACGGCGCTTTCTTTTGTTTGTGCGCACGAGCGGAACTCACCTGCTTTGGTAAGTTTCATGTAGTACGCTGCCAACTACTAATTTTTAGTACCAACAATGCATTGTGAATATATTTAGGCAGAGCACTGCCTCGCATGAATGGTTGATGCTAGCATCAAGTCTTCTTCGAAGAAAGCGTAATATAGAAAAGGGAAAAAGGAAAAGTGTAAAGGGTCGCCGGGAGTGTAAGACTCCGCAGGTAGAGTATGAAACCTTGAGGAACTAGCCCCCTGTGTCTTAACTAGTCCTCTTTATAATTTTCACCGCGGTGTTGTGTGCACCTCGTTCTTCGTCTCAGGTTTCGCTCTTGAACGCAGACCAATCCAGAGAGCTCATCAGTGGGTCCTTTGGTCGGGGGGGAAATCTTAGTCTAATGTTTAGGCAGAGCACTGCCTCTTATGAAAGGTTGATGCTATCATCAAGTCTTCTTCGAGGAGAATGTTACTGAACTCCACAAGCATACAAAAGGTCGAAAGACACCAATCTGTACGTCCATTCGGGATCGTCGGAAACACAAAAAAGCAACATCAATTCCAACTGAACGTCTGCCCCCCCCGCGAAACCAGAGTTGGTTTTTCTTTTTTTTGGCTAGCCAAAGTGAGAAGAAGAGTGAAAGAGTACGTACAGTAGTGAGAAGAGAAGAGCACGAGTGTACGAAGTTGGCGGTAGCACAAACTACCGGGCCAGTGGAGACCACCGCAAAAAGAAATTCTAATGTTTCCTTATCCCTCAAAACCAGCACCGATAACAACGACCCCCGCGAAACCTGAGACGAAGAACGAGGTGCACACAACACCGCGGTGAACACAGGGGGCTAGTCCCTCAAGGTTTCATACCCCACTTTGGGAGCCGTACACTCCCCTTTCCACCTCTTTCTATTTTGCATCCCTTTCCTAGCTTAGTACGTGCTTGTGGTGATCGGTGGGGTTCCCAAAATAAATGTTTTGTGTTATCGTATCTTCGAGCTAGACTTGGGGGGGGGGGGGTTTGGTTGAGATTTTTCGTTTGACGTTTCTCATGAGCGGCCCGTTGATTAGGACGGTGCGCCCTTCAGTACAACAGCACTGAAGAGTTTCGGCAGCAGGAACCGTGGAGCAGGTCCCTGGCTGCCACTGGTTTCTAGACTGTTTCGAGGTTTCAAGGATTCGCGTTTTGTGTCTACGGTCGACAGTCAAGCACAGGTTGGTGTTCTTTCCTTGGGTGTGGGTATGGCAGGCAGCTGGAACCTTTTCTCGTCGGTGTTGACTGCTGTGTAATGTAGGAGCACAGTTTTCTACAAGGGGCTGTGTGCCGGGAGGTAACATGCTCCAGGAAACAACTACATCCCATGCCTCCTTCTGCCCGCCTACACCAGTGGGTCGGTCAAGACCTTGACGGTCAATTTTCTGACCGATCAGGGGTTGAGCCTGTTAGTTCGTCTGTTTGGGTGATCTTCGCAGCTGTGTTTTCTATGCCTTTACTCACACTTTTCGTACGTGCATTTTTCTAGCGTTTATTTGTCGATTACAATCGTTCGAATTTCGTTCCATTGTTTTGCCAACATTTTTTTTTTGTCGGCCGCCCAATGCCCACTATTGATTTTTTTTTTTTTTTTTTTTTTGAATCGACGGCAGGGATTTATAAGGGGATTTCGTCCTAGAGCAATAGTCCATGTAGATGGACGGGTACCCGTCTTTTGCACCGAAGTGCCGAGCACGTGTTTGTCGACCCCCCAGACCCCCCCCCCCAGTGGTGGTCCAGCCTGTCCAGCCACCCCAGCCAGCCCTGCAAAGTCGTTGAGGGCCCGAAAATTAGTGCCGCCACTGTCCTCCACTGTGGATCACTATGCACCACCATGCGCTATCGTGTCACTGTGCACACCGCACTAGCGTGGATCACTGTGCATCACCGTGCATCACTGCGCACCGTGTATAGATTCCGAGCCAGATGTTCCAGAGGGTGGAGGGTGCAGCAGAAAGGTGGGAGAACCAGCAGTTGTCCGGCAAAGGGCGCGTGAGGGGGAAAACACAGCAGTTGGATTACAAGGAAGAGTTGGAGAATAAGGGCATGGGGCGTCGTGCCAACTGCTCTCTCTTTGCGAGGACCGCCGACACGGCATCGAAGTACACCGAAGCCTTTGCGAACTTCAATAATGTTCGGCGTACGTTCGTGTACCGCAACGGGTCCTCGGCTTCGGGCTCGGGCTCTGAGTCCTCGCTTTCTGACGCATCGTCTTTGTCATTTTTCCTGACTGTCGGATCCAGCATGAGATACTCTCTCATCAGCTGGTCAAGAAATTCTGGCGTCACGGAAGGGGGATTGTACGCCAAGAACAAACATTGGCGCACAGTTGAGTTCGACAACCTGTTGCGGATGTACGTACGGCACTGCTTTACTACGGAGAACAATCGTTCCACGGAAGCCGTCCTAAGAGGAAGCACTAGTGCCATCAAGAGGATGCGCGCTGTATTCGGGTATTGCAGACGCAACCCCTGGTCGCGAAGAAACGCAGAGCAGTAGTCCGTGTATGTGGGATGCTCGCCCACGTGACTGCTGTGGTAGCCTACCCACACCCGCCAGCCCGTGGGTTTTTTTTTTTTTTTTTTTTTTTTTTTTGAGGATGGACGGGTGACCCGCCCATCTAGACCGGCGTATAAATCCCTGAACGACGGTGACTGACGTCACGACCGCACTCACATTGAATGCGGCCCTGGGCCCATCGCCCTTTAATTCTCGCGGGACGGAATTTAGGCAACGCCGCACCAACAGAAAAATACTCGACGTGGCTGCTTCGACTCCGAATGGAAGGGAGGAAGTATAGAGGTAGAGGGGCAAATACAATGCAAACACAATCTGACTTGTTCTTCGCGTACGCCACCGTGTGTTTTTCTCACTCAGGACTTTGACCTGTTGTGTTTGTGTGATTTTGTCGTGTAGGGTAGACTCACGTCCGTTCAGCACGTGGTTCGGTAGTTACAGCACTTGGGATCCCTTCTGTTCTTTGTCGGGCAGCATCGTCGAGCATTTCCTTTCAGCTGGCGCTTATGCAAGCCACGCAGATTTGCGATGCTCCTAAATGCACTAGGCCGCACACGCACTACACTTAAGCCAGTCCATCCCCTCCTGATAGACTGTGATGGACAGAAGAATGCAGCTCCAGGCAACTCTATGCAGCTCAAGGGGATCGGGATGGACCTGGTAGACTGTGGTGGACCTCGATTCGCTACAATGAACAGCAGCAGGCAATTCGATGCAGTTCCAGGAGATAGGGATGGACCGGCTTAGCTACACTGACGCGTTAGAACGAGTTTGAAACCCTTCCGGCCCCCTACTTTGAAGGGGATGGCTAGTATTTTGAACTCGGCGCAGCATTGTGCGCCCGCAACGTTCCCACAATGTGATACCCGAAACCCCATTGGATGCATCTTCTTCATCAGAGCAACCCGTCGCCCATAGCAAAATAATTTGGGTTTCTCGTCCACTCAGATATTTTCTGCGATGACGAGGCGGTGACACTGTGAGGCAGGGCTTACGCTCCACGTGTGGAACGTGTGGATTTCCACACATTAATTCTTTTTGGACTTTGTTCCCCCACGTGTGGATCCACAGGTACGCCATGTGGATTTTGATTTATTGGTCCACGTGCAGGGGAGTCTAGGCCCACTAGTGGTCAGGCCGCACAGCCAGGTGTCGCCAAGTCCAGTAGCTACCTAGCGACGTTTGCCGTCGCACATAAGGGGAAAGGTCTTTTTCCCCCTACGAACCTTAAGCGCCCACATGTGGACCACGCGTATTTTCTCTGAGACCGAAAACGGAGCGTAAGCCCTGCTGTGAGGGTGCACGTAATATTCTCGGCCAGGTCGTTTTTGTAGTTCGAAGATGAACATTTGTGTTTTTAGCTTGGCGAGGCCCAGGTCATCATGCGAGGATGCAGCAAGCAACCAATTAAGAGCCTTGAAATGAAACTCAATGTCACGGTTGAAGCGCGTCCATTCCCTAGCTACAGGACGGACTGGCAGAAACCAGTACAGTACTACTTCAGCAGTGCCAAGCTAGAGGGGCAAAAACGACAATAAGCCAGCAAAAAAAAAAAAGGGCACAACATTCACCCACCACAATACACGGTGGTTGTTGTGGCTTCGGGTCTGTTTTCTCCCGTGTGACCCAGGGAAATCGGGATCCAATGTCGCATGAACGTGGGGAAAAGTTCGTGACGACGGGATCGAATCCTCAGGGGCCACGATTATTGCCTATTTTCGATGGGCCAAATAACAGGAAGAAGAGTCCAGCCACAATGGCCACAGTACATTGTGCGGTGTAAATGGTGTGGCCTATTCTGGCATCACTGCGGGAAAGTTGTGGGGTGAACAATACCGCTTTTCGCGTCGTGATGAGGATTGATTGGTTGCAGGTAGTTCTCACTTGGCTGAGGAATGCCCCCCAAAAGGCGCAAGGCATCAGCTTGCGCCGACTAGTAGTTGCGGATTACACTGACGCGTTAACGAGTTCGAGCTTTTCCTCGAAGAGGATGAGAACCCCAGACGAAAACTCCCTCCCCCCCCCCAGGCATAGCGGTCAAACAATTCGCATTATCGCAATTTTCATTCGCAGTATCGCACGCTTAAAACCTGGGCAAATACAGTACTAGGGACTATCGCCTATTATCGCACGCCGACTATATGTGCGATAATTCTTTGGGAAACTTGCAGATATATGCGCAGAAAACTGCAACTTTTTGTGGCATGCATACGCAAAATGCAGTTTTTTTTGCAAATATATGCATATGCATATATTTGCAACAAAAACATGCATATATTTGCAAAAAAACTTAAGTTTTTTGCAAATATACGCTTATCCGTCTCTTGACTTACTATGCCGTGTTCTGAAAGCTGTCGAGGGGCCCCTCCATAGGTTTTCGCATGATTCGTTCGCCTTTGTAACACTATCCGTATGTAGTAAGCTTCGCAATTGTGTTCTTGCAATATCTAACCCTCTTTTTTTTTGGGGGGGGGGAAGGCCCTTTTGACCCTGTATTTTTTGAGAAGATTTTTGAAACAGCCCGAAGATATTCGTCGATTCCTGATATTATGATCACTTCGGTGTCAGGGATTAGTCCTGCTAGAAACTACTTGTGGCCGCTGCTCCGTTGTGTGGTCTTCTCTCCGTACAGTGTTCGACGTCCTTCCAGAATTGGGACCCAATTTCTGGATCCAAATGCTGGATCCAAATTCTGGATCCAAATGGATCCAAATTTTTGGACCCAAATTTTGGACCCAAATTATGACCAAATTTTTGGACCCAAATTTTTGGACCCGAATTTTTGGACCCAAATTTTTGGACCCAAATTTTTGGACCCAAATTTTGGACCAAAAATTTGGACCCAAAATTTGGACCCAAATTTTGGACCCAAATTTTGGACCAAAATTTGGGTCCAAAATTTGGGTCCAAAATTTGGGTCCAAAATTTGGGTCCAAAATTTGGGTCCAAAATTTGGGTCCAAAAATTTGGGTCCAAAAATTTGGGTCCAAAATTTGGGTCTCCAAAATTTTGACATATTTTTTGCAAATATATGCATATGCATATATTTGCAAAAAAACATGCATATATCATACTATGCAGTCCGCCGCATTCCGCGCAGATTTTTTTTTTTCCGCCGACGACTCCTACCCGCACCCCACACGCACCCCACCCGCACTCCACACGGACTCGGTGTGAGTCCGTGTGGAGTGCGGGTGGGGTGCGGGTGAACGTTTTCCAATGAAAAATACTCAGTAGTCTTAGTATTTATTCGTGGACTTTTACTTCCATTCCTGCACATAACAGTCATTGTGAACCTTTTCAATGCGGCTGCGGAGACCAGCAGCACAATTATGGTGATGATGGTGAGCGGTCAAGTATCCTTGCCACACTCGGGAAGAGCTTATGGCCACTATGAGCCCACCTCCAACCGCGAGTGGGCTCTGTGTCTGCCGGTCGCAGCCCACGGGCGCACAACTGTTCAATCAGGGTGTGGCCACAGCGGCGCACTGCCTCATGTGCACTGCGTATGTGCACGGTCCCGACTGCTTCCGATCCCCTGTGCCCATCTGTGCCGGGTTGAACAGCCAGGACAAGGACCCGTTATCACTTCTCAGCGACACCAGCGGTATGCCGCGTACATTGTGGCGTACACACGGGGAGTAATCCCACTCGAGGACAGTGTTGGCGACCGAGTCTTCCGCCACGGAACGCAGTTCGCCATGACAATCCGCAATGCCGACTCACGGTCTCTTGGTGTTCTTCTCTACCCGGCTGGACCATGCGCCAAGAAACCTGATCCAGGAAGATGCGCATGGAAACGAGAAAAGCACAAAGGGATATGTGCGTAACTTCGTCGTGGCTGAAGAGGGGAAAGATGGGAAACAGGGGAAAGAACACTTCCGGGGACCTCTCGTGGTGCACACTCTTCCCGGGTTTCGGTCCAGCGAGCCACGCTGTAGCATGGTGCGCTAAAAAAAGCCACTCCAGGAGTCCCGGAAAAACACTGAAAGTAGGAAAGTAGGAAAAAGGCTTGCACTTTTGTCAGCAGCAAAACTGAAAAGGGGCATGACGGGTTCCATGGCTTCCAAGGCCGTTACAAGAGCTGCACACGTTTCTGTGACGTCTGCATCGCTGAACTTCCCCGCAAGTAGTTGGATACTCTCGGGTGTGGTGTTCCTTTTCAGTTCTTTCTCAAGAAATGCTGGAAGAGACTGCAGGCGGGGGACCAGGTGGGCAAGGCATCTGAAGGTGGAATCCCACCTCGTGTCGTTGATAGAGGGGGGGTATTCCGGGCTGGGACGTTGCTCGCGTTGTGGTTCTGGTGTCAAGTCCACTGGCACGTTCTCATTTTGAGCTTGCGTCAACCTCTCCTTTGCACGCTCCAACATGTCTCCATCTCCTTCACCAAGACACTCAAGGATGTCAGCTTCGACGTCTTCGCCATCCTCGTGCAACGACAGCAGGGCAGTCAGCTTTTGGGCGATCGGAATCTCGTCTTCTGTAGCGGCTGCATCGACATCATGGGTCACGACTGCCTTCTGCGCCTGCACCCACCGAACCTCACGCGTGGGTGCTTTGTAGAAAGCGTTGCTGAAGAGACGCAGTGTGTCGTGGGCGTTCGGGTGACTCAGCTTGAACCACGGCTTGATGGCATTTTTCAGATGGTGACCGAAGCAGTATATCACAATGCCCTCCCAGTCCTGAAGGGCGACCACGTTCGTCGACGCCTTGTCAACGACGATGTAAGCGACGTTGGGTATCTTGATCCCGTAGTCCTTGAGGACGTTGGCAACAAACTCCGACTGAGAGGTTGTGTCCAAGGCTTCACCGTCCTCTCCAACGCGAAGTCCCAGCAAGTATGCTCGTCCCTTGTCGTATGCGACCACTGCCAATGCCTGCTCCTTGAGCTCGTCGATGATGGATCCATCAAACCCAATGCCAAACGATGTCCCGATCGTCTCTATTAGATCCTTCTGCATCTGCGTCTTCGCATCGCACCCCCGACTCATATCCATGAGCGTCCTCGTGTGGGGAATTGCCGGGGAGACATGCTTTCTGAAAAAGACACGCATGCAAGCCACTGCCCCTGCCTTCATGCCGGCCATCGCAACCAACCTCGTGAAGTCCTGTACGGCGGTCCCCTTTTCAGTGACGTTTGCGGTACCGGCGTCAACGTCCACAACAACCGCGCCAGCCTTTTTTTGTGCCACCAGAAGTGTGTGCCTCTTCTTGTGTTCTTCGTAGGTGTGATGCTTCTTGCACGTGGTGCTGTCGAGGTAGTTGATTTTCTTTTGGCATGAACCGCACCAGATCACTTCTTCCTGCAACGTGACGTTGGGGTCTCTGAGTGCTAACGACTTCCAAGATGAAGGGAGGTCCTTCACCTTCCTGAGCTCCAAGCCTTCCTTTTCTGCGTCTGTGAGCTTGTTCATCCTTTTTACGGCTGTAATCAGCAGATTGTGGCGTTTGCTGCCGGCCACTGCAACCTTCGCTGCGCCCTTCGCCAGCCCCTTTCGGAGCTGCAGCTTAGACGGTCTTTTGACCACCTTTGTCTGCGAGGCTGGCGTACCAGCCTGTGAGGCTGACCCGCCGGCCTGTGAACCTGCATCTTCTGTCTGTGAACCTGCATCGTCAGCCTGTGAGGCTGCCTCGACTGCCTCAAAGAGCGGACCAAGAACCGACGAGACCGACATCGGGACGGACGAGCCACCTTCGGAATCGCTGGTCGGTGCTTCACTGTTCGGTGCTTCGCTAGTCGGTGCTTCGCTGCTGGACTCCGCATCCTGCATGGCCTGCTTCTTCTCTTCTTGTTGGACGGTTCAGACTTGCCGGCCTTCGCCTTGTTTTTCGAGCCCTTAGGCCTTCCCATTTCCCCCCCCAGGCATCTTGTTAAGAACCATCCATCCATCCATCAGCCGGCTGACCCCCCCCCCCCCCCCCCCCCCTCAGGCTATTTTCACTGTGGAGGGGGGAGACGCTACCTGTCACACTCTAAGGTGGTCACCACGGTGGGCGGTCAGAAAAAAAAAATTTTTTTTTTGCCCCAAATACCCCAAATACCACACTTTGGAAAATTTTTGTGGGCCCACTTTTGGCAGGGAATTTTGACCATTTCACCTTAGAGAATTTGACCACCCAGCCTCCAAGGCAACTGCACTGTAGAGGGGGGGGGGGGGGGGGGGTCTGGTTTATCCGGCCATCCGGCCAAAGTGGCTGATCCTTAACAAGAGCGCTGTCCCCCCCCCCCCTTCGAAGTTGTGTGTTTGTTTCCTGTGTTCTTGCTGCTGGTCTCCGCAACCGCAATGACCAAGTTCGCAACGACTGTTATGTGCAAGAATAGAAATACTAAGAATACGAAGCTATACTAAGGATACTGAGTATTTTCATTGGAAAACGTTCACCCGCACCCCACCCGCACCCCCGACGGACTCACCCCGATTCCGTGTAAGTCCGTGTGGGAGTGTTTTTAGTCCGTGTAAGTCGGGCGGAATGCGGCGGACTGCATAATATGATATATTTGCAAAAAAACTTAAGTTTTTTTGCAAATATATGCATGTTTGTACGAACATGCATATATTTGCAAAAAAAAAACAATAAAGTGCGCATATATCTGTAAATTACCCTAATTTTTTTGTGCGATAATGCGATAATTATTATCGCATGCGAATCGTTTGACCACTATGCGGCGGAGTCACCCCCCCTTCCCACCCCCCACCCCTTAGGGGGGTGCGGTTGTAAAGGGAAATTTCTTGATTTTGCATTTTGTCGGGAAAAGATGCGAGAGGTGGTGTTTTGCCTTACCCCCCCCCCCCCACGCATGCTTGCTTGAGAGCGGAGCGGCGAACGGCTGAAACGGAACGGTGCGACGCCCCCCTCCCACGCACCCAAAAGGAGACGTACACGGCGGACTCCCACCGGGCGGGGAGAGTGTTTGTGAGGGAGCCTTTTTTTTTTTTTTTTTTTTTTTTTGGAACAACATCAGGGGTCTTTAAAAGTTTGGGGGTTGGAGCGGAAAACCCGGTGTTAGCCATAAACCCGGTGAAAGGTCAAATTTTTTTTTTTTCCAACACTTGGGCAGCAGGGATGCTTTGGGACGAAAACCTACGCTCTAAACCGGGGTTTTGGGGAATCACACGGCATTCACTACTGTAGCCCGACCCGCACAGTAGGCTGTCTTGACGCTTCGGGTGGGGGGAGACCTGCCCGCGCAGCGAATATATTTTGTGGTGAGCCACCTTTTGGCTTCTGCGTGCGTGTGCCGCCTCTGGTGCACGATTGAACCAGCGTTAAACTCCGGAACACCGATCCAGCAACTCTTTTTGTGGCGGTTTTGTGTTTCTTAAAGGAGCCCTGCGCCGCAGGCGCGGAAACTTTTAAACGGTCGCACTTACGGATCAAAGCAGATGGGCAGTAGGTGGCTCGTCACAACTAGGTTGGCTCACATGTCAATTAAACCTGCGCCGCAGGCGCGGAAATTTTGACGGTCGCACTTACAGCTAAACAGATGGACGGAAACACGTTGGTTGTTCACCGGCTGCAGCAGGTTTTCGTCCTGCACAACGCCCCTGCATTGCCTGCCACGGTGGAACACTGTGAACAGAATGAGCAAATAATGCGGTAGCGTTTCCACGAGAACATTTCCACCAGGTTTCCACCATGAGAGAAATTTCCGCCAGTAGCTTTCGCCTCGAGAAAATTTCCACCAGTTTTCTGTCACGAGAGAAATTTCCACCACCAGTTTCCCACGAAGCAAAATTTCCGCCAGTAGTTTTCACGAAAACATTTCCATCATCGGTTTCCGTCACGAGAGAAATTTCCGTCAGTAGTTTCCGCCACGAGAAAATTTCCATCAGTTTTCTGTCGTGAGAAAAATTTACACCAACAGTTTCCCACGAAAGAAATTTCCGACAGTAGTTTCCACGAGAACATTTCCATCAGGTTTCCGCCACGAGAAAACTTCCATCACTTTTCTGTCGTGAGAGAAATTTTCCACCACAACAGTATTCCACAAAAGAAATTTCCGCCAGTAGTTTCCACGACAAAATTTCCATCAGTTTTCTGTCGTGAGAAAATTTTCCACCACCAGTTTCCCTTCCCACGAAAGAAATTTCCGCCGGTAGTTTCCACGAGAAAATTTCCAGCCTACACAGGGACAAAACAGAAATCTGGAAAAAAAATTTCCCCAGAAAATTTCTGACTTTTTTTTTTTTTTCCTCTTTTTTTGGCACACCGGGTTTTCCCGGTGTCTGACACCGGGACACCGGGTTTTTAAAGTCCCCTGAACAACATTACAGGGTATTAGTTCGAAGGCTTCCGGGGTTTGCAGATTTAGACTGTTACTGTGGGGTGGTTTTGGGCGGTGTTTCGGTGCCGTTTTCGCCGATGTACGGCATCTTGGGGCGGAGCCGACACATCTTCACAACTTCGTTCGGCAAAAGAGGAGTCTTCTTGGGTCCTTTATGGGTCAATTATGGTCCCCCCGTCAGTTCGGCGACACATTTTGCGGGCGTTTTTCAACCAGTCTGGATCAAGCTTTTCGGGGGCTTCCGAATGATTGTGGGTTGGGGCCAGAATATTATTGGCGCCATATATTATGGGGACGCGCTCCAAAAACAGTCAAAATCGTAAACAGACAGTCTCGTCAGGCAGCTGAAGGGGGGTGGACCTGGGGACCTATTTTCCTATGATTCCTATGACAATAGGTCCACGGTTTTGGTGTATCTGCACCTGCACCGCCGTGCTTACAACAACATTTTTAGCGTTATTTTTTACCACCATCGCGCCGAAAGGCGCGACGGAAAATTTGGGCAAAAATGATTCCGCCCCCCCTTTATCATGTGTGGGCTACTCTTAGCTCGTGTGGGTTACTCAACTGCCAAACAGGACCTTGGCCCAGTAATGAAGCGCAGTGGTAGCTGCAACCTGCCGACCCGAAGCTGAATACAATTGAACGGCAGCGGCTGGGTCTCAGCAGCGGAGGCTCAGCAGCCTTCCAGCACCTTCAGCACTGCTACAAACACCGCACCCCCCGCCTATATTATATTTACTTACTACGACGGTCTAAATCTGCAACGGAAACTAATCCCCTGAACAACATACCACGCTGGACATGTCAGTACAAAAAAGAAAGTTGGCAGCGTTGGAACCTGCCATGTAAAGATACAAAACAGGTCCTTCGCACACACAATCCGCAATGCAGGAGTTTCTGCTCTTCGTATTGTCTGACGAGAACTGCCTAGAAGGAAGGGAGAAGTAAGAACACGTCTTTGTAACTGATATGCACTAGCGCAAGGGAATGTTGAGTGACTGCCTTACCCCGGGGAAACGAGCTTGGGCGAGGTCACCTAGGAACCAAGAAAACTTGAATTTTTCTTTGAACCAACCACACACTGAAGGCTGTGTGAAGTTGTCTAATTGACACATCGCGTGCGAAGAGATAACCGCGCCGCCGGCGATGCAGAGTATCGCCACAGATTCTTTGCATTCTAACCCAAAACTCTAATCGGCTTCCGTGGTGCATCAACTCAGGAAGTGCGCACAAACAAAGCATGCACTAACCCCCCGGCTGGAATACACTGTGTACGTCTTCCTTTCCGCCATCGGATGCTGGGGTCACCGTGTAAGCATGGTTGGGGTCCCTGCGGCCGCGAGCCGTACCGTTTCTTTTTGCCGCCGACTGCCGCTGTGGGGCGCTGACTGAAAAGATGGACAAAGCGAAGAAAGGAGAGCCCTGAACAAAACGGAAAAAGGAAGAAGGAGAATGCGAGAGAGAGAAAAAAGAAAAAGCAGGTAAATACGAAGCGAATGGTGAAAAAAAGAGAAGACAAATGGAAGAAGAAAATGAAGAAGAAAACGAAGTGCGTAGTTTTGGTTTATTCTTTTGCTTTTCGTTGTCGACAACATTATTTACTTTCAGCGTCTTTGCATGCCTTTTTAGTGACGGTATTTTTGGTTTTCTTTCTTTACCATGGATTTTCTGGACTTTATGGTGCCATAGAGTTGTCGTACTCTCTCTATGTCAATTATGACAAATGAACTATGACAAATGGAAGAACAAGACTCAGAGAGATATACCCGCACCCCCTCGGGTTGCGCAGTGCATGAGCCATGTTGTGGGTTTTGTTGCCTTTTTTTTTGACGAATGCGGCCAGGGATTATTCTAATCCCCGAAATTCGGGGAAATCATGGTTAAAAAGTCTGTAGCATGGCCGGAATTTTTTTTTTTTCCGCGTTGAGCGAGGTTTTTTTTGATGACCTGCAATCCCGGTATACGACCTTCGTGGGAGTGCTGCTGCTTCGCCACTTTGTTGTAGACCCCACCTGTGGGTCTTGCGGGAACGTGGGAGGCTGTCAGCTTCTCCATCCGGCACTCGGCTCAAGACTTCTGTTTTCATCTTGCGGTGTTAGCTGCACGGGGTTTCGGCCCCGTGCAACAGCTGAGTGTCTTCACACAAGCGGCACATCTCACCCGAGAATGTGGCAAGCTCTCTCTGTGCAATGAGCTTGGCCTGACCAGCTATTCCAAACTCCTCGTGCAAGCACCCGTCATGGTCGGCAGTCACTACCTGGGTCACAGTTTTGAGTCCTGTACCGAGGCTCGCTCGCACGGGGAAGTGGCGCGAATCACTTGTCGCCAAGCATTCTGCAATGCTGACGACTGCTACCCCGTGTGCTTGTGTGTATGTCTTTGTTGCCTATTTCCGACGATTCGACTTATTTTATTGTCGGAGTCAACTCCACACGTTGGCGAGTGAGCTGGTCTGCACCGCTCACCTGCGGTGGTTTGAATGGCGCTCCGATACTGAGTAGTCCAGGGACGACAGACTTATGAATTCCCGAGCTCTTTGTAGACGGTTTCGAGGTTATAAGGATCCTTGTTTTGTGTCCACGGTCGACAGTCAAGGCGGATTGGTGTTCTTTCTTTGTGTGTGGGTATATAGCTGGTGCCTGCTAGTTCGTGTGTTGGCTGGTCTTCGCAGCTGTGTTTTCTATGTCTTTAGAGCAGCGTGCGCGCGATCAGCCGGCTTGCCGGCTGATTAAACTTCGAGCCTTTTTTTGTTTTTTTTTTTTTAATAGTACATCTGTACTGACGGGAACATTTCCGGAACAACGGTTGCACATGAAAGAGAAAACGAAGCCAACAAAAACGTTTATACCCTGTACACGCGAAGAACAAGAAACTTTTGCCTTATCATTTCCATCACCTTTGTTGGTCAGTTGACTGATCGTCCGTTGCTTCGTTTATCAGTGCAAGCCCCAACTCCGGAAATGTTCTTTACTAGCAGACTCGCACAAAATCAGCCGAAGTTCAGTGCAAGCTTTGGCTTTGCCGCCCACGGAGCGGAATCAGCTTGATGCACCGGCATGATGTTGTCGTAAGACCCTTCTTACCGGCAGACTTTCCAAATCAGCCGGCTGATAATCAGCCGGTCAGTTTTTCGAGAATTTCTTTTGTGTTAACAATGCACGGTTGGTACTAAAAATTAGTAGTTGGCAGCGTACTACATGAAACTTACCAAAGCAGGTGAGTTCCGCTAGTGCGCACAAACAAAATCAGTCGCTTTTTTTCCTTCGCGCGAACACTGCTTTAGAGGGTAAGTTCTTTAGCGTTCTTTACTCGCACTTTTGTACGTGAGTACTAGATGTTTTCTTTCCGATTAAGCCGTGCAAGTCTCAGAGTGAATGGATGAACCGTCGGACGTGGGATGGCTGCTGCTGCTGCTGCTGCAGCTGCTGCTGCTGCTGCTGCTGCTGCTGCTGCTGCTGCTGCTGCTGCTGCTGCTGCTGCTGCTGCTGGGGCCTTCGTGCGGCGCTTCGTACGAGGAGCACAGCCCGCTGTCGAGGGAGAACTGCGGGGCGGAAAACGCGTTGCGCGGCTCCGCCTTCCGAGGCGCGATGAACGCCACCTCCTGCCCCAGGAACGAGAAGCCGGCGAACTCCTTCTCGTCGTCAGCGGCGAGAGGGCTGCCGCGTGCGAGATGTTCCCGTTTTGGTACGCGATGTCCGTGTTGGGCCGGTTATCCATGTCCACCTCTCTTCACCCTTCAGAATATAGAAGCGATTCTGACCTTACCACTTCGGGTCCTGCGTATTCCAACTACGTTACTTCCTACCCTCCAGCTCGGTTGATGCCGGGAAGGGGATCCTACGAGAGAAGATACCCACACCCAAACTAGGAGTTGCACGCCAAAAAAACCTGCCACCGATTCTCCGAACGTACTGTTTTCGGTGAGTCACCGTCTGCAAGCATACTGCCGTGCCGTACCGAATACAAGCGGCTGTAGGCTATTCAGCGGCCCCTCACTACTCGGCTACCACCTAACTGCTGTTGATGCTGCTGCTGCTGCTGCTGCTGCGGGGCCTGCTGGAAGCCTTCGTGCGGCGCTTCGTACGAGGAGCACAGCCCGCTGTCCTTCCGAGGCGCGATGAACGGCACCTCCTGCCCCAGGAACGAGAAGCCGGCGAACTCCTTTTCGACGTCGGCGGCAGAGGTTGCCGCGTACGAGATGTTCCCGTTTTGGTACGCGATGTCCGTGTTGGGCCGGTTATCCATGCCCACCTCTCTTCGTCCTTCAGATTATAGACACCAAAAGCCTACTGTTGACAGTTGACAAGCGATTCTGACCTTACCACTTCGGGTCCTGCGTAACCCAACTGGTACTTCCCACCCTCCACCTAGCTCGGTTGATGCCGAATAGTGGATTTTCCAGTGTGCAGACTGCACCCAATCCGAGGTGGTGGTACGCCAGTCAGACCTGCCATCGATTTTCCGAACGTATTGCTTCTCGGTGAGTCACCGCCTGCGAGCATATTGCCCTGGGGTAATGAAGGTGAACCGGATAAACGGCTGTCGGCTATTCAGCGGCCCCTTCTACTCGGCTACCACCTGCTGTTGATGCTGCTGCTGCTGCTGCTGCTGCTGCTGCTGCGGGGCCTGCTGGAAGCCTTCGTGCGGCGCTTCGTACGAGGAGCACAGCCCGCTGTCGAGGGGGAACTGCGGGGCGGAAAACGCGTTGCGCGGCTCCGCCTTCCGATGCGCGATGAACGGCACCTCCTGCCCCAGGAACGAGAAGCCGGCGAACTCCTTTTCGACGTCGGCGGCAGAGGTTGCCGCGTACGAGATGTTCCCGTTTTGGTACGCAATGTCCGTGTTGGGCCGGTCGTCTATGCCGACCTCTCCGTCGTCACATTCGGGGATGAAAGGAGCCGTCACTCGTCGATGCCGGAGTTCGTTCCAAGAGATGGGCTTGAAGAACTTCAGCAGCTTCGCCGAGGCCAGGCTGCAGAGCCGGTTGATCGGGTCGCGTTCGAGGGTCGACGAGATGAACTCTTTCGCCCGCGGTGACACCCGCGTGGCCGGGTACTTGATGCTTTCCTCCATCACCCGCACGAACATCTCCTGCATGCTGTCGCCGCCTTGGAACGGGGTCACTCCGACCAGCATTTCGTACATCTGCGCGGGGATTTGGGGGTAAATCTCGGGTTATTGTGCACGGTGTATGCTCATCTGAGGATCCGGGGGTTTAAAGGCTCCGGGTGACCGGGGTCACTCCGACCAGCATTTCGTACATCTGCACGAGGAATTGGGGGTAAATCTCGTTCAGTCTCAATTTAAATTTAGAGTGACAGCACGATGAGGGGTCCGGGGTTTGGAGATCCGGGGTACAAGGCTTCAGGTGACCTTTTCGTACATCTGCGTGGGGATTTGGGGTAAATCTCGGGTTATTGTGCACGGTGTATGCTCATCTGAGGATCCGGGGGTTTAAAGGCTCCGGGTGACCGGGGTCACTCCGACCAGCATTTCGTACATCTGCACGAGGAATTGGGGGTAAATCTCGTTCAGTCTCAATTTAAATTTAGAGTGACAGCACGATGAGGGGTCCGGGGTTTGGAGATCCGGGGTACAAGGCTTCAGGTGACCTTTTCGTACATCTGCGTGGGGATTTGGGGTAAATCTCGGGTTATTGTGCACGGTGTATGCTCATCTGAGGATCCGGGGGTTTAAAGGCTCCGGGTGACCGGGGTCACTCCGACCAGCATTTCGTACATCTGCACGAGGAATTGGGGGTAAATCTCGTTCAGTCTCAATTTAAATTTAGAGTGACAGCACGATGAGGGGTCCGGGGTTTTGAAGTCTCCGGGTATCATCGTCGAAAGAGTTCCATTCTATTACACATGCTTCTGTGAATCTCGGTTTGTTGTTTAGAGTGTAAGCTCTTGGAGATCCGGGGTACAAGGCTTCAGGTGACCTTTTCGTACATCTGCGTGGGGATTTGGGGTAAATCTCGGGTTATTGTGCACGGTGTAAGCTCATCTGAGGATCCGGGGGTTTGAGGCTCCATCAGGGCGACCATCGTCGAAAGGGTTCCATTATGTCATTGGGTATCTCAGTTTATTGTTTCGGGGTGTACGTAATTGTTTAGTCTAAATTAGAGTTATGGCACGCATACGGGTCCGGGGTTTTGAAGTCTCCGAGAATCTCAGAGTGTAAGTTCGCTTGGGTGCTGTCGCCGCCTTGGAACGGGGTCACTCCGACCAGCATTTAGAACATCTGCGCGGAGATTTGGGGGTAAATCTCGGGTTGTTGTGCACGGTGTATGCTCATCTGAGGATACGAGGGTTGAAAGGCTCCGGGTGACCACCGTCGAAAGGGTTACATTGTGGCATTGGGTATCTCAGTTTATTGGTTCGGGGTGTACGTAATTGTTTAGTCTAAATCAGAGTTGTGGCACGCTTAGGGGTCCGGGGTTTTGAAGTCTCCGAGAATCTCAGAGTGTAAGCTCGCCTGGGTGCTGTCGCCGCCTTGGAACGGGGTCACTCCGACCAGCATTTCGTACATCTGCGGAGGGATTTGGGGGTGAATCTCGGGTTATTGTTTAGAGTGTAAGTAATTGTTCAGCATTATTTGTTAGTCTCCGGTTGACCGTAAAGGCTTGGGTAGGGAGGAGGGTTGAAAAGGAATAATAAAATCCTCACTCCTATGCTTGTGTCACCCTCGTCCACCGCTCCTGCCCTGCTTGCCGCGCGCCGTATGGTTGGAGTAAAAGGTGAAGCCAGAAAGCTGCTAATCTTGCTGCTGACCACATGAAGTGGTGTCACGGGAACTCCGAAGAAAAATGAAGCAGAGGGAGGGGAAGCAAGCTACTTTGCTTCTCTGGACGGATTGGTGCGGCAAACCTGTCGTTCGGATTATTATTAGTCTTCAAAGAAACAAGTTTCTTTTCCTACCTACTACTCTCCTCCTCGCCCGTCTCGCTGTCTCGTCCTTGCTGCTGCGTGATGCCAGATTAAAAGGTTAAAATTATGGTGTTGTTCTCGGGAGCGCCGGGGTAATAACGTTTGTACAAGTGTTAGTTCTCGTCGGAATAGTATTAATCTTTTAAGATCTTCGATCTTTTACGACTAAAAAAAATCGGTCTGCTGCCGATGGAATAAAAAAGGTTATACCATCACTCCTAGTGCCCAGAAGTCTACAGCTTTCTTGTAGCCGTGGCCCTCCAGCACCTCTGGAGCCACGTATTGTGGTGTTCCGCAGAACGTGTACGCCTGTGTGGGTGCGGTTGATCTGCTTCTTAGGGCACACTGAGGGGCCTCCCGTTGTTTCGAACTAGAAGAAATGCGTAGTTTTGGTGTATTATTTTGCTTTTCGTTTGCGACAACATTATTTACTTTCAGCGTCTTTTCATGCCTTTTTAGTGACGGTATTTTTGGGTTTCTTCCTTTGCCATGGATTTTCTGGACTTTGTGGTGCCATAGAGTTGTCGTACTCTTCGGTTTTTCACGTTCAAAACAGAAGAAACTGTCCAAAAAGGAGAATGTCTTTGAATAAGCGCGCCTTTGTTGCGGGTTTTCGACGATCCCGTGGGACGTGCAGATTAGTTTGTTCGTCAAATTCCGATTAGTGCGTGCTTGTGGCGATCGGTGGTTAGCCGCCGAATTAGTTGTCTGGGGTTTGCTTATCTTATGTCTGAGCTAGACTTGATCTCATGCATTTAGAAGCCTTGATGTGGGCAAACTTTTCTGAAGGGACTGGGCTTTAGAAGACCTGATGTGGGCCAACGTTTCAGAAGACCTGATGCGGGCCAACTTTTCTAGCGTTTATTGTGGTTTAGGGGTTCGGTGTTTTAGGGTCTCCGGTTGACCATTGAGGCTGTGAGGCGGGTGGTAGTGAGGGACCCACCAATTCTCTTACCTCGTGTAACCACCACTCTTACGACTCTCAGAGCACGAAGGGTATCTTCCCACATTGACTCTCTTTTCGTGATTTTTCGGTACTGCTGAGAGCAGATCGTTGTCTTCTTTTCAGAGTGAAAAGTTCGCAGGAGAAGTTTCCTTCTCTTCTCGTGTTTCCGGCGATTGTCGGCGCATCAGTTGCCTGCGACGGCGTTCTTTTGGTTGGTGATCAAACAGTCCAAAAAGGTTGCTTTTTTATTTTCTTTTTTACCCGACGACAACTAGCCTACCCGAAGGCAGTTGATTTCTTTAGGCAAGTTTCCTCTACGGGCGGAAGCTGTTTGGGTTAGCGGACGTGTGGCCCTATATACGCTCTTTTTGGGCAAAATCCAATTACGTTTTTTGCACTTTTTCAGCTGTTTTTTGCACCCGTTTTGGTTTGTAGGCTACACCTCCTTTGGCTTGTTTTGTCTGGCCACGTTCTGCCCTCAAGACTCCCGGGGGGAAAAACTTAGTTTAATGTTTAGGCAGAACACTGCCTCTCATGCATGTTTGATGCTAGCATCAAGTCTTCGTTGAAGAAAGTGTAGAACAAAATAGAGGAAAGGGAAAAGGGTTGCAGGGAGTGTAAGACTCCGCAGGTAGGGTATGAAACCTTGAGGGACTAGTCCTCTTTGTTCTTTTCACCGCGGTGTTGTGTGCACCTCGTTCTTCATCTCAGGTTTCGCTCTTGAACGCAGACCAATCCAAAGTTAGAGCTCTTCAGTGGGTCCTTTGGACGGCACTTGGTCGTGTTCCGGTGCGATCACAACTTTCTGGTTCGGAACTAACGAGCAGTTGTTTGTGCGCACTAGCGGCTTTTCACCTGATTTGGTGAGTTGCTTTTAGTACGCTGCCAACTACTAATTTTTAGTACCAACAATGCATTGTTGACACAAAAAAAGAAGAAAAAGGCCGCTCCTGGTCCAGGAAAGTGAAGGTCGACCACAGCTTGCAAAGCTTGAGTACAGTGCCACAACCCCGTCCGCTCTGCCCTGTGGCTGACCGTCTCGACGAGCTTGTGTTGAGCGCGAGCGCCAAGCCCCAAGGTGCGCCAAGCCTTGATGCTTGAGTCGGAACTAACGAGCAAAAAGAAGTGCGTAGTTTTGGTTTATTCTTTTACTTGTTTGTTGTCGACAACATATTGTGGTTGAGGTGTCAGTCAGATGTAGGTCTGAAGCCGCCCACGTCAAATTTTGTTAAGCCGCGGCTGCCAAAACTTGCCGTGACACCTATTTGATGCAAGGTAGGAAGGAAAAAGGGGCGTTTTCTTTTTGCATACCCTGCCGCCGGATTGCGTGATGTCGGTGGCGAGGCCCAGGTCTGTGAGCACCGCGTGGCCGTCGGCGTCGAGGACGACGTTTTGCGGCTTGAGGTCCCTGTACACTATCCCGTGGGCGTGCAGATGGTCGAGGGCCAGGAGGATCTGCGCGGCGTAAAACCTGGCCCTGGGCTCTGTGAACCTCTTGTCACGGTTCAAGTGCGTCCGCAGGTCCCCCCCCGGGAGGTACGTGAGGGCGAGGAACAGCTTGTGGCTGGTCTGGAACGCGTAGTGCAGGCGGACGATGTACGGGTGCTTCATCGACTGCAGGATGGCCTTCTCTTCCATCATCATGCGCGCGATGCGAATGGAGGGCAGCGCCGACTTCTTAACGACTTTCAGCGCAAAGACTTTCCGCTGGCTCCTGTCGTCTTGCAGAGGCTCGGGGGGGTGGAGCAAAGGCTCAAGATCCGCAGAGGCGTCGGGGTACCGGGCAAGCAGCTTTGCGTGCAACTCCGTCTCTTGCCCGACACTGTGCCTGACGATGACGTCGACACCTTTGTTTGTGTGTTTTTTTGCGTTTGCGACGATTTCGCATGCGCGCATACATTGGTGTCTTTCAACTTTTCAGGTTTTTCTAAGACGGTTTCGAGTTTTGAGAATGCTTTTGTTTGTTTATTTTTGACCTTTTACTTTCCGCTGGCTCCTGTCGTCTTGCAGAGGCTCGGGGGTGGAGCAAAAAAAGGCTCAAGATCCGCAGAGGCGTCGGGGTACCGGGCAAGCAGCTTTGCATGCAACTCCGTCTCTTGCCCGACACTGTGCCTGACGATGACGTCGACACCTTTGTTTGTGTGTTTTTTGCGTTTCCGACGATTTCGCATGCGCGCATACATTGGTGTCTTTCGACTTTTCAGGGTTTTCTTTAGCTTTTTGGTTTAGTCTTTCTTTGAGCTTGAAGAATCCGTTAAGTTCGCTTAGAAATCCGGGGATTTTGCTTGTATGTTTTCGACCGTTTTCATTCTGTTTTGTCTGTCAGAATGAAAAACACCTTCCACGGGGTTGATGGGGGATAAAATACTCGACGTTGCTGCTTCGACTCCGAATGGAAGGGAGGTAAGGGGCAAATACAAACACAATCTGACTTGTTCTTCGCTTACACCACCGTGTGTTGCTTTCTCACTCAGGACTTTTGACCTGTTGTGTTTGTGTGATTTGTCGTGTAGGGGTAGACCCGCATGACCTCATGTCCGTTCAACACGTGGTTCGGTAGTTACAGCACTTGGGATCCCGTCTGTTCTTTGTCGGGCAGCATCGTCGAGCATTTCCTTTCAAGCTGGCGCTTATGTAAAAAATTTACGCTGGGGCGTATGGGTCCCTCCCCCATGATCTTCGTATGTCTAAACCATGGTTCAGTGGTTCCCTCCAGCCAGTCCTCCAGCTGCTCAGCCCCCGCCGCCTCGTACTGCTTGATCGTCTTCGTCTGCGCCCGGACCCACGCGTTTTCTCGCTCCTCTTCAGTCTCCGCGGACAGTTCGTAGACTCGGTCGAAAATTCGAAAAGCAAAACGAGAGCTTACCGGGAATATAATAGCATGGGTTCCTGCACACGTGTGCAGTCCCTATTCGATGGATACACACACGAATACGCTGCCAGCCGTCTCTTTCTGAGTATGAGTCATCGCTAACGCGGTTGTTACCGTAAAATGGCTTTTGCCTCAAGGATTTTCAGAGTTAAAGTTCGCTTGAAATACCGGGGTTTTAGGGTCTCCGTGTGACCGTTCATGAATGGGTTCTCTTAGAGCAAGAAAGGGCTTTATGGTTACGGATTGTATATTTAGTGCATGCTTTCGTTATGGGTTATGGCTAGCCATATCCGGGACTGTTTGTGACCGACACCAAGTACATTCCTTCGTGGAGTGTAATCTTGGGCCCCCCACGTTCTACAAGTTGAGCAGGGGTTGCCTTGTAGCCCGTACCGGTCTGTTGTCCGCGTTTTTATGTATTTTCTCGTAGAGTAGTGCTTGGGTTTCGCGACACTTGCGGTGCTTCACGTGGGTGTTCTCCAGATGCTTTAGGCTGCAAGTTCTCGTATTTCTAAACCATGGTTCAGTGGTTAAGGAAAAATTGAATTGCGATTTCTTTTGTAGAGGACATGTAGTACGCTGCCAACTACCAATTCCTAGTACCAACTATGCATCGTTAACACAAAAAATACTCGAGGGTGCTTACTTCGAAGAAGGCTAGAAAACGGGTGAAACTATACAACTACAAAGTGGGTCTTTTTCAGTTTTTCAGTTATAGTTCGCTTGAGAATCCGGGGGTTTCCTACAAAGCCGGTGTGTATACAAAAAAACGAAACCAGAAACGTCCCGCCACACACCGGATATCCGTTCTGGGCGGTGCGTTTTGTAGAAGGCGGTGAGCGTTTCACGGAGCCACCGCGCCCGCTCTTCGTTGCGGGGGTCGCCCGTGTTCTTGAGCGTCGCGCGGATGACCTTCGCGAACGAGCCGAACCCGACGACCTTCTCGAGCTCGAAGTTGTCGAGGTTCATGCCGACCGCCGTCTCCGGCAGCAGCCCCTCCAGCCAGTCCTCCAGCTGCTCAGCCCCCGCCGCCTCGTACTGCTTGATCGTCTTCGTCAGCGCCCGGACCCACGCGTTTCGCTCCTCTTCGGTTTCCGCGGACAGTTCGTACCGCCTGGGAAGCCCCCGCCCGGCGATGCAGAAGGTGTGGAAACGGGTGTCGGATTCGAAGATTTCGACGGAAGCGCATGCTAGGTCGATCCGACCGAGGGTCTTTTCGAGCGGCGCGAGAGAGTAGTATAAATGCCGCCCGTGGATTTCGGCCCAACGCCGCCGGTACAGCTTGATCAGGCCTTCGCCCTTCTTGTCGAGCCAACCCGCGTAGTCCGGCTTCGACTGGTTGATTTTCCGCGGCGGGTTGCGGAAGCGGAGGGTGAGGGATGTCGCGTCCTCAGCGCAGGACTGCACGTCGCGGGTGTTCGAGACGGGTGACCCGCCGACGTGGGTGAGAAGCATGCCGTAATACGGTTTCAACGCCGGATCCCTGCTCCCGACCAGCAGGAGAAAGTGGTCGAGGTGGAACTGCAGGTGTCCCAGCTCGTCTTCCGCGGCCTTTGCCAGCACGTGTTCGAACGAGTTCAAGCCGTCGCCTTTCGGGTCCTGCGCGAACATCGACGGCTTGTGGCGGATCGACCGGAGAGCAGAGGGTGTGGTGCGGCCGAGAGACGCAGCGAGGGACGAAGATCCGCCGCCCTTCCCGTCGCTGCCGAGCGAGTGAGCGAACTGGTGGTGCTTCCGCTTGCCCGCGGGGACCGGCCGCGGCTCCGGCTGCGCCGGCGGAGACGGGCGCGTGGCGGGTGTGTCGGCGGGCACGGCTATGCTGCTGCTGCTGGAGCACGCGAAGGGAAGCGAGGTAGAGTTGACGGACGCTGAGAACGAGCCTGTGTGTGTGGTTGTGCCGGTGTTAAGAACGTTGTAGTATGGCTAAAGATAAAGTGGCGTCACCTGAGGGGGTAATCTCAGGGCCGCCCACGTGATAAGCCGTTAAGCATTGAGTTCTTTTAAGTACATGAACCACATGGATTAGCATGCACCGTTAAGCAGTGTGAACTTGAAATGCAGATACCACAGGGGTAAGCCTGCATTTGTCATAGGCTAGGGCTATTTGAATACGTCGTCCGAGAACGATCTCAAAGCGGACGAGGACGGTGATGATAGGCTGGTGATATCCAGCTCCATTCTTCGTTTGTTGCGCTTTCGCGCCGGCTGTCCTGCCGAAGCAGTCGCTCGAGGGGGCGATCCTGACATGGATGAGGATGAAGTCGAGGTGGCAGGGCTGGTGATATCCAGCTCCATTCTCGAAATGTTGCGCTTTCGCGCCGCGTGCTTTTTTCCGGGTTTTCCCGCCGGGTCATTCGGTGGTGTCGGGAGTCGGGCTCTTTTCTGCCCCTTTCTTGGTGGTGTCGCTCGGGCCGGCTCGGTCGGAGCGTGCTTTTTCGCCATCTTGGCCGCCTTTGGGGACGCTTGACGCGTCCTCTTCATGCGCGGTGGTGTCGTCGGCTTCTGTCGGCCCTTCTTCCGCGGCGTTGTTGGCTTCGGCTTAGCGGGGGCTGGCTTCGGGGGCGCTGGCACGTGGTGGCCCTTTTTGCAGCAGGCTGACGGCCGCCGTTCCGCTAGTGTCGGTAAGCCGCGGCAGTCGTCACACGGACGGCGGGCGTGTTCGCGGCAGTCATGGTGGCCGGCCTTGCAGCACGCTGTTGGCGTGTTGCACTCCACGCATCTCGTCATGCGGTGCCGGTCGCAGACGGCCGGAGGTAAGCCGTCGTTGTCGGCGTGGTGGTGTCGGCAACCGTTAAGCAGCGGCTGCCGGCTTATCCCGTGACACCTTTTATATGTACGTTATTGAAAGAGTAGCGTTGGCACTCTTACAGGTTCGTTCCCTCCTACCTATTTTAACGTGGCCCCCCCTCTTTGCGAGAGTGCGTCCACGGTTGTGCGGGTGTTAAGAACCTATTTTATCGTCGCCCCCCTCAAGCGAGAGTGCGTCCACGGTTACCTATTTTAACGTGGCCCCCCCTCTTAGCGAGAGTGCGTCCACGGTTGTGCGGGTGTTAAGAACCTATTTGAACGTGGCCCCCCTCTACGGTTGTGCGGGTGTGTGTGGAATGTAAGGATGGTATAGACTAACAAAGACTTGAGACAAGATTGCGACACATGATACAGGTTATCACACACACCCGCACAACCGTAGAGGGGGGCCACGTTCAAATAGGTTCTTAACACCCGCACAACCGTGGACGCACTCTCGCTAAGAGGGGGGGGCACGTTAAAATAGGTAACCGTGGACGCACTCTCGCTTGAGGGGGGCGACGTTAAAATAGGTTCTTAGCACCCGCACAACCGTGGACGCACTCTCGCTAAGAGGGGGGCCACGTTCAAGTAGGTTCTTAACACCCGCACAACCGTGGACGCACTCTCGCTAAGAGGGGAATGTAAGGATGGTATAGGCTAACAAAGACTTGAGACAAGATTGTGACACATGATACAGGCTATCAAAGATTGCGACCCACAATACGGGCTATCAAAGATTGTGACACATAATACAGGCTATCAAAGATTGTGACACATAATACAGGCTATCAAAGATTGCGACGCACAATACAGGCTATCAAAGATTGCGACACATATTACAGGCTATCAAAGATTGCAACACATAAGCTGCTGCTGCTTCTAGACGTGTGGCATGTGCGGGGCGCATTCCGCGGGGTTTGACCTGCCTCCATGGGTGCCCCGGCTCGCTGCCAGTTTCTTGCCACGAAGCGTCGACTCTCCCGGCGTATTTCTGCCATGAGACCGCAGTTGTACGGCAAGAACCCATGGTTCCTCAACCACGGCAGTCATGCAGACCCATCCCCGCGTGCTGCGGCGCACTCCGTAAATACAGGCTATCAAAGATTCAAAGATTGTGACACATAATACAGGCTATCAAAGATTGCGACACATAATACAGGCTATCAAAGATTGTGACACACACATGCAAACACAGTTTATCAGGACTTGGAACACACACGCTAACGTAGGCCATAAAGCGTATGGCACATACGCGTAGCTTTGTTAGTCTATCAGAGTTTATAGTGTAGTAAAGAAATGCGTAGTTTTGTTTATTCTTTTACTTGTTAGTTGTCGACAACTTCTTTTGTATTGAGGTGTCATTCAGATGTAAATCCAAAGCCGTCCACGTCAAATTTTGTTAAGCATTGAGTTCTTTTAAGTACATGAACCACATGGATTAGCATGCACTGTTTGTTAAGCAGCGGCTGCCAAAACTTGCCGTGACACCTATGATCAAAGTAAAGGAGGAAAGGAGAAAATGTTTCTGAAAAAAGTAAATGGGCAGGTTGTGAAAGCTCACACACCGTCGAGCCCGTTCGCGCCGTAGTACGCCTCCATGGCGCTGATGTTCGACCCTCGCAGGGGCTGCTGCTGCCGGGAGCCGTGCACCGACTTGGCCGCGGGCGCCGCGGCGTCCGCCTGCTCCTGCTGGGCGGCCAGGGGCGCCGAGCGCGTGCGATTGTCGGCTAGGCACGACGCCGCCGCCGTCGAATGCTGCCGCGGCGAAGGCGCCGCCGGCGGCTGGCTGGCGGAGACGCTCTTGTTGAAGAAGAAGTCGATGATCCCGATGGCCTTCCCGGTGTGCGCATACGCCGGCGACCACGCGACCGCAGGGCCGCGGGCTTGGCCCTCCGGCCGAGAGGGTGAGTTCGGCGTGATGTACAGAGCAATCGGGTGTCCCCGCGGGATCACCGCGGCCCCCCTAGGACGCGACACATCGAAGCTAGACCCACTTGCCAGTTCGCTGCCCCCTGGCTGCGAACTGGAACCTCGCCGCCCGCTTTGCACACTCCGCGCGTCGTCCAACGGGTCATCTGAGGCAGTTTCCACGTCAACCTCCACCGCGCTCCGATGCCTTGGCAGCAACACGCCTCCTCCCCTGGCAGCCCCCGGACTGTAGCTAGGTCCCCGCTCAGGGGTTGACAGTGACGAAGACTCGGCTGACGGCCGATCCATCGACGCCCGCGGTTCGATGGAGGGGCTGTCGATGCCCGAAGACGCCGATAGAACTGGGGACTCCGCGTGGCTCGCGCCGGCGGCGTGGGGCGGGGAGAAGGCTTGGGGTGCCTCTGCTCGCCACGCCGCGTCGCCGGGGGCTTCTCCGCCGAGAGGGCTCGTTGGCTTCGCCGGCTGTTCAAGTCGCTGGTGTGGCAAGACGAAGGCCTCGGGAGCAGACGAAACCCCCGGCCGCAATCCGTCAGCGTCAGACGCTGCATCGGTGTGGCCGCCGTCCTCTCCGGCTTCCTTAGCGCCGCCGCGGCAGCCTGGCGTCGCCGGCTGTTCGGGAAGTCGCTGGTGTGGCAAGACGAAGGTCGCGGGAGCAGACGAAACCCCCGGCCGCAATCCGTCAGCGTCGGACGCCGCGGAAAGCGCGGGCGACAGCACGCCCCCCGCCGCCGCCGCCGCCGCCTCCAGGGACCCCCCTCCGTTCGCCGCCTCGGCCGCCGCGTGGCCCCCCGGTGCAGCGGAGTCGCCCGGGTTGTCGTCGAACTTGCGCGTGAGCGCGGCGGCGGCGGCCATCGACGCCTGCAGGCACGCGCACGCACCTTTCTCCGCGTCGGGGGACGCCGGCGATGTGGGAGGGGTCGCTGCCGCGAGCGTTTCAGGCAACGCCGAAAGGTCGGCGGGGGGGTGGACGTGGTGGAGGTGGTTGTGGTTGCGGGAGGACTGGGAAGCCGGAGACTTCGGCGGAGTCAGCGCGAACCGTTCGGTCAGCGCCTCGGCCGCGGCTATCGACGCGTGCAAACCATCGGGCGGCGGGCTGTCGGTGCGGGCGGGGTGGTGGAAGACCGGCGATTTCGGGGGGCTCGACGCGAATTTTTCGGTCAAAGCCTCCGCCGCGGCTATCGACGCGTGCAAACCATCAGCGGACGGGCTGTGGTGGAACGCCGGCGATTTCGGGGGGCTCGACGCGAATTTTTCGGTCAAAGCCTCCGCCGCGGCTATCGACGCGTGCAAACCATCAGCGGACGGGCTGTGGTGGAACGCCGGCGATTTCGGGGGGCTCGACGCGAGCCTTTCGGTCAAAGCCTCCGCCGCGGCTATAGAGTCGTTGTGGGCGCAGTGGAAGGCCGGGGATTTCGGGGGGCTCGAAATGAACCTTTCGGTCAACGCCTCCGCCGCGGCTATCGACGCGTGCAATCCATCAGCGGATGGGCTGTGGTGGAACGCCGGCGATTTCGGGGGGCTCGACGCGAACCTTTCGGTCAAAGCCTCCGCCGCGGCTATCGATTCGTTGTGGTCGTAGTGGAAGGCCGGGGATTTCGGGGGGCTCGACGCGAATCTTTCGGTCAAAGCCTCCGCCGCGGCGATCGATGCGTGCAGACCGTCGGGCAGCGGACTGTCGGTGTGCGCCGATTGGTAGTGGGCCTCCGGCGATTTCGACGCGTCCGCTGCGCCGCCGCCACCACCCGCCCTCTGCCCACCGGCGTCCAGCAAACCGTCCGTGCTGGCCTCCACCGCGCTTGCCCCCGACGCCCCTTCTGGGCTGGGCACGCCGCCGCCTTCTCCCTTCCCGCCGCCGTTCGGAGATGTGCCGAGATCGCCCCAGCTGGGTCCGTGCCGCCGCGCCAGCGGCTTGCGGCCGGGGAACGTGGGTGGGACCGCTTCTTTGCGGGCGGCGGCGTCGGCGGCCGCTTCGACGGGTTTGCCCACCCGAAACGCTGTCGCCGCAGAAGTTGACGCGTGTAGCTCGCTCGGCGGGCTGTCGAAGTCCGACGAAGCCGAGAGAACGGGTGATTCCGGAGGCCCCTGCCGAATGGGCGTCCCGGTCCAATTCGTGGCCAGCTTCCGGGCGTCTCTCCTCCCGTTTGCGATGGGTATGGGGTCGGATTTGTCGGATTTTTCGCGCAGCAACCCCGGAGCGGAGACGCACGGCGGCTGGGACGCGGACGAGCTCGGCGCCCGAGCGCTGGTGCTGCTGGACGCGAGGCTTTGCTGCCGTTCGTCGTGGGGGTGCTGCGCGGGCGACGGCAGGGAAGACCGGCTAGGGGTGGTCTCACGCTGGACTGTCGAGCCGCGGGCGCGGGTCTCTATGGAGGCGTGGCTGCTGGGGAGTTCGGGGGGGCACGACGAAGGTGCAGTGAGGCGGGTTGCTTTCTTATAAGGCTTGTTCATGTGGTGCATGTCGGTCACGTCGGAGCGCCGCCGGCGGGAGAGGATGGACGACGGCATCCCCGGGCTGAAGCTTTGCACGGCGGAGCCCCGGCTCCGCGTCGTAAAGGTGTCCGTCGGCGAGTTGGACAACGCGTGGGACGCCGAATTGGTCGCCATTCCGGGGAAGGCGAACGTCGAAACGGGGCTCGACGATCCACTCGCATCAGGCGACCCAGTCTGCGGGCAGACGGCGGCACCCCCGGCCCGCGTCAGCTCGGCACCACGCGGCTTCTGCTCGCCCCGGCGGCAAGGGAAGGAATCATCGGCGCAGGCGTGTCCCAGATCCCGGTTACCAGCGGACCCCTCCTTGCTCATCCAAGGGGTTTCTTTCTTTCTGGTGCTCTCTTTTCGTGAGATCTTTTGTTCTTTGGTTGTTGGCGTTGCTGCTGCTGCTGCTGCTGCTGCTGCTGCTGCTGCTTCGCCGGCTTCTTGTGGTTGCTTGTGCTTCACGCTCTCTCCACCAGTATTCTGTGTCTTCAACAAGCTGCCCTATTTCGGACAGTGTGGATGTGTATGTGAGTGTGGGTGTGTGAGTGTGTGTTTCTTCTGTTTCCCTAGTTTTGGACGGTGTCGGATTAGTCTGCGAGGGCACTCGCCCTGAAGGCAGCACTGACTTGTCTTCTTTTTGCGGTGGCAAATCTGCGAAGGAAACTCCGCAGAGCACATGTATCCGGGGGGAGGCGCCTTCTTGTGCACAGAGAGCAGCGAGCCGTGTCGTGGTTGGAACACTTCGCTTTCTTATTCCCCGTTCGCTTCACTGTTGGCCGTGCGCCAGCCGCCCTTCTCTGCCCCCTTCCCCTCCACTCTGCTGCCGCCTCCCAGGCGCCCTCGTAGTATCCCTCCGGCTGTGTATGTGTGCGTGGTTTAAGTTCAGGGCTTTGAGTGGGTAACGTCTGAATCGAAGTATAGCCCACTTTTCACTTTCACCAGTCGGCTTTGAGTTTCCGACACGCTGCTTTTGGGTCCTGTGACTCCTTTCCGAAGGGTCGGTGGGGCGGGATCCTTCGGGGGACGGATAGAGCGTGGGGGGCTGTCAGCTTCTCCATCCGGCACTCGGCTCAAGACTTCTGTTTTCATCTTGCGGTGTTAGCTGCACGGGGTTTCGGCCCCGTGCAACAGCTGAGTGTCTTTACACAGGCGGCACATCTCACCCGAGGATGTGGCAAGCTCCCTCTGTGCAATGAGCTTGGCCTGACTAGCTGTTCCAAACTCCTGGTGCAAGCACCCGTCATGGTCGGTAGTCACTACCTGGGTCGCAGTTTTGAGTCCTGTTCCGAGACTCGCTCGCACGGGGAAGTGGCGCGAATCACTTGTCGCCAAGCATTCTGCAATGCTGACGACTGCTACCCCCTGTGTGTGTGTGTGTGTTGGTGTGCGAGTGTGTGCTTCTTCTGTTTCCCTAGTAATGAACGGGTTTTGGATTAGTCTGCGTGTTGCTGTACATTTTGGGCCATGTAATGAGAATGTGTTGGTCGGTGGTTAGTTTCGAGTTTCGGATTTCTGATTACCCGTCGCCACCGCCGTCCCCACCCCTTGCCTTCGCGCCTCTTGCGATTCATCGAGGGAATTCCACAAGGCATTACGAACGAACTTCAGGTTCCTTTGGGCTGGCTGGCGGGGAAAATATTTTTACTACCTACATACCCCCCCCCCCGTGCATAAGATGGATGAAAAACTCGGGATTTGGCAGTATCCATCTTAAACACGGGGGCACTGTAGACTACCGTGTAGTCACTTGCACAGGGGTACCTCACACCGTGTTTTAAGATGGATTGGCATTCTCGCCCGTTATCCATCTTAATCAAGGGGGTTTGGCACGGGGGAGGGTAGGTATTTCCCTATTATGTCGTCGCCGCTACCACAGGGGGATCGCTATGAGGCGAGGTTTCCCGCCCGTCTCAGGGCTTCGTGGGAGGCCCGGTGCAAGAGCGAGCCGGCAGAGAAGATGCGGCTGACGAGGCATCGGCTGGAGAAGTTCGGGGAGGAACACTTCGGTCCTCTCGACGATAAGACCGTGGAGAAGGCCGAGCCAGTCGTCCCTTCCCAGTGCCCTTCTTCGCCAATAATTGCCCGGGGCCACCGCGTGGAGGTGCAGGCATGATGGTGTTTTGTGTATTTTTTTTTTATTTGATCTTTCGTCCAGCCCCAATTTGTTGCATTAGTGTGATTGCCAGGCCTTCGACTACCCTGAGCAACGCACTAGGGACACCAAGTACATTCCTTCGTGGAGTGTAGTCTTGGGCCTCCCACGTTCTACTTCTTGTAAAGCCGTCAAGGGGTTTCTGACGACGCCCCCCCGTTTTTTGTGTTTCCGGCGATATTCGCTCAGTCAGTTGCCTGTGACGGCGTTCATTGAGTTGTTTGAATTAGTTCACTTACAGTAGCTGCTGATCTGCTGCGATGGTCTGCGGTTTCCAAAGCGGAGCGATGGCGGAGCTGCGGACGAGTGCGGGGGAGGCTGATTTGGTCCATGGTTTGCGCGAACTTCTGTTGAATAAGTATGATGCAGGTTGGGAGGTGTGCTGATTCCTGAGGGAGTTGAGGGAATGGTGATTGGGTCGGAGCGTATGGGGCTAAGAAACGGTTGCTTGGCCAGGAGAGGGGTTTGAAAGCGGGGGGTTTATCTGCTGCTGATCTGCTGCGGTGGACTGCGAGTGACAGAGCGTAACGATGGCGGAGCTGAGGGGATGTTTGCAGGCTGGTGCACGGGAGAGTTGGTGATGATGATGTGCAGGATGTCCGCTGATAGCGGGGAGTTTCGAGGACTCGGAGGATTCTTGACGCGCAAGGGTGTTGGGGGAAGTTGGGTGCCGCGAGAGTAGTACTTCTTGGGGTGTTGGTATTGCTTGGCCGGGGTGTTGGGAACGAACGCGGTGTGTCTACTGCTTCATCATGTTGTTGCCGGTTGAGGGGTTGCTGCCGCTGTCTTCACTTCTTGCCCACTGCGTGTAGGGCCCATGTTGCCCATTCAGCGCACTTGTCCTCCGGTAGCTGACTGCGAACGCGTAGAGCTACACTTCGGATCACCGCGCGGTTTCCCTTCGCAAAGGCATCCAGAACCTGCATTCGGGAGGGTGTTTTGCCCCCGAACTTTTTTTTTTTTTTTCCGGCAAACGTGAGTCCTTTACGGGTCCGGGGAGTTTCGGATCTCCTCGTTTCTCTTCGTACTGCTACGGCGGGCGTAAGTCGCTCCGGAGGCGCGAGGAACACACGACGAAAGGGAAAAGCGACACATTGCAACACAGAAGGGGGGGGGGGGAATTAGAGGAAAACAGGGGGCACGTGGTACAGCATCGGCGGGGGGAAAGGGGAAGCGATTATGAACAAAGAGAAAGAGAGAAAAAGAACGTTTTGAACATATATCCTGCGCCCATCTACAAAAAGATGAGACAGACGCTTTTCTTGCGGTACCGTCAGGGATCAGGGGGGGGAACCTTAGTTTCGTGTTCAGGCGGAATTTGCCTCTCGTGTGGGGGGGGAAATACTCGATGTAGCTGCTTCGACTCCGAATGGAAGGGGGGAAATATAGAGGTAAGGGGCGAATACAATACAAACAACAATCTGAATTGTTCTTCGCTTACGCCACCGTGTGACCCAGGAATTTGACCTAATGTGTTTGTGTGATTTGTCGTGTAGGGGTAGACCCGCATGACCTCACGTCCGTTCAACACGTGGTTCGGTAGTTACCGCACTTGGGATCCCTTCTGTTCTTTGTCGGGCAGCATCGTCGAGCATTTCCTTTCAAGCTGGCGCTTATGGAAAAGAAGAAAAAGGCCGATTCACAAGGCAAGGGCTCGAGAAGCAACGTCAAGATTTGGCCGGTCAAAGGATCGGTTGATCATTTACCCGTTCCAGCTTTAGCCCAGTTCAACATTATTCCGATTACGGTATTTTGTATGCGGTGCAATGTTCATTCATGGCTGACACCATCTACGCACTTAACCTTGGTTAAGAAGACGAACGAAACCACAGACACAAATATAGCTCAAAGCGTCTGCGGAACAACACGAAACGCCTCTGGGCAAAAAAATCCCGTTTTCAGGGAGGGGGCGCGGCTAAGATGGCAAGCAATCGGAAATGTTTCCCGTTGAAGCTGGCATCAAGTCTTCTTCGTGACGCGTTGAAGAAATCCGACGTTGATCGTTTTCCCGCAGGTGGGGAACGCTGATCAACCATCAAAACACGCTGCTGGCTACGTTTTCTTACCCTGCCCAACCACGTTGAAGGGCAACCCGCAAAGATTGTGGGTAGTAAAGAAATGTGAAAACGTGGTTTTTCCTGGAGGCTTTCCGTGTTACTCTGCAGATGCTTTGAGCTATCTTTGTGTCTATGCTTTCAGTCGTCTTCTTAATCCACATACGGACGGAGGGTGGGTGTTAATTTTGGGAAAATGGACTTTTTCAAGGCAAACCTTGGGCCACACTCAAAAGGTCAAAAGGGGTTTTCGTAGGTCAAAAATGGGAACTGAGGGGCGCATTTGAAAGATTTCGTGGCAGATCTTTCAAATGCGCACCTCGACGCTGAATGAATACACGTGGAAGTGACCCAGGACGGGCACCCGTGGCCTCTTGCAGATACCCGCGAAGTAATGAATTAACTACGCCATATGGCGTAGTTCGTCCGTATGTGTTTAACCATGGTTAAGTGTGCGAATGGTGCCAGCCGAAGCTGTTGAAGCTTCGACACCGCCCACGGGTATGTTTGTTTAGGAAAGGTTGGCAAAGCTAATAGTAGAGGCTGTTGGACCTGAGCCTGAGGGCATGCACCGCATCTTGTGAGACCTGGTTGAACACCGCCCGGTCGATCATTGCGTCGCTGTCTCAGCCGCATCTCTTCGGGAAAAAAAAAAGTGGCGGATGCGCCAGAAGTCTGGCCGGACTTCATCGAACAAGTCGCCGAACCTCGACCTTGCCGGTAGCTTGTAATGAGCAACGACATCTTGTGACATTGTCGCTTTCTAGTCGATTATGAGTGTGACCCTTCTAGTCGACTAAGAGTATGACCCTTTCTAGTCGACTGTGAGTATGACCCTTTCTAGTCGACTATGAGTATGACCCTTTCTAGTCGACTGTGAGTATGACCCTTTCTAGTCGACTATGAGTATGACCCTTTCTAGTCGACTGTGAGTATGATTCTTTCTAGTCGACTATGGGTATGACCCTTTTTAGTCGACTTTGTAGTCTGACGCATTCTTGCCTACTTTCGCTAGTACGATGCGCTTTCTTTTGTTTGAGCGCACTATCGGAACGGTAAGTTTCATGTAGTGTGCTGCGAGCTACCAATTATTAGCACCAACAATGCAATGTGCTGAAGCCAGGAAGAAAACTGGTACACCCAGTCTGAGGATGTACACGGCACCTTATGACAGGGGTCCGTTGTGCCGCTGTACACACTTCAGGACTCGACCGAGAAGTACACCGAACAGCGTAAACAAAGGAGCAACCGGAAACACTCTGCTAGTAGTACAGGCTGCCGGGCCTGAGCCTGAGGGCATGCACCGCATCTTGTGAGACCCGGTTGAACTCTGCTCGGTCGATCGTTGCGCCGCCGTCTCGGCTCGGGGAAATGCGGCGGGTGCCGGAAGTCTGTCAGGACTTCGTCGAACAAGTCGCCGAACCTCGACTTGCCGGTAATGAGCAACGACATCTTGTGACAGGGTCTGGCGTGCCGCTTTCTAGTCGACTATGAGTATGACCCTTTCTAGTCGACTATGAGTATGACCCTTTCTAGTCGACTATGAGTATGACCCTTTCTAGTCGACTATGAGTATGACCCTTTCTAGTAGACTTCGTAGTCTGACGCGTTCTTGTCTGGTTTCGCTAGTACGACGCATTCTTTTGTTTGAGCGCACTATCGGAGCGGTAAGTTTCATGTAGTGCGCTGCGAGCTACCAATCCTTAGCACCAACACAATGCATTGTTAACGCCAAAAGAAAGCTGGTATAGCTAGTCTGAGGATGTACACCGCCCCTTATGACAGGGGTCCTGTTGTGCCGCTGTATTTTGACACACTTTAGGGCTCGACCGAGAACACCGAACAGCATAATCAAAGGACTAGCCGGCCTGCTAGTAGTACAGGCTGCCGGGCCTGAGCCTGAGGGCATGCACCGCATCTTGTGAGACCCGGTTGAACTCTGCTCGGTCGATCGTTGCGCCGCCGTCTCGGCTCGGGGAAATGCGGCGGGTGTGCCGGAAGTCTGTCAGGACTTCGTCGAACAAGTCGCCGAACCTCGACTTTCCGGCAGCTTGCTGCGCCGCCGCCGGCTGCCGCGCAGCGAAGGCCTGGCGGGGCCGGGCCGCTTGGCTGGGCTTCGCGGTGAAGCTGAGGCACTCCGGCAGCACGCCGTCGTGGGGCGGCACCGTGGTGCTGCTGCCGCTGTCCGACAGTGCGGCGGCGGCGGCAGACCCGTCGCGGGTGGGGGGTGACCTGCCCTCCGGGAGCTGGTCCCAGCGCTCCTTCGCGCGGCGGTAGCCCCACTCGCTGGCGACTCGCGGGGTTTGCGGGAACGGCGAGCGCCAGGACCCCGCATCAGGGTCCAATTCCACGGCCGGGTATCCGGCTGTCGAAGACGTATGGACGGGCAGGTGGCCGGCCTGCGGCGAATGCGCCGCATCGCCTGCGTCGGTGCCGCGGGCGATGTGCCTCAGGATCTTGCGCGTTTCGACCATTTTGACGTCGGTTTCGAAGTTGCGCTCGGCGGCTGTGAGGAGCGCGTCTCGGGCCTGGTCGAGCTTCGCTTCGTACTGCTGCTGCTTCGCTTCCAGCTCAGCGCGCAGAGCGTGCCGGTCTTCCTCCGCTGCTTGCAGCAGCGACGTGAATTGTTGGATCTGCGGTTTTTTGTTGTTCTCAGTATCGGGTCGCATGTATACAACTGCGTAAAACAACGGGAGAACAACACAGGAACATCATGTGTGTACATACATTTTGTTGTTGGTGTGTCTGGCACTCTTGACGAGTTGCTGTTGATGAAGTGTGCTTCCCCGTAGAAGAAGAAAGTATGACTTGTTTGTAGAGCTTCTTGAGGCTTAAAGGTCCGGTATTCTAGAGTTGGTTTGGTTGTTCCGCTATTTTTTTAGTGTGGCACTATACTGACACGTGCCCCCGGCACAAGTGCAAAGATGCGGCCGTGTCGCGGACGTGTGCCTCAGGATCTTGCGTGTTTCGACCATTTTGACGTGGTTTCAAAGTTGCACTCGGCGGCTGCGAGGAGCGCGTCTCGGGCGTGGTCGAGTTTCGCTTCGTACTGCTGCTGCTTCGCTTCCAGCTCAGCGCGCAGAGCGTGCCGGTCTTCCTCCGCTGCTTGACGTGAATTGTTGGATCTGCGGTTTTTGTGCCCAATGGTTGGTGCTTGATGGGACACGGCGGGGTACGCAGTGCCGCGCAGTGTTCTAGAACACCGGTGGCGGGCTCATGCGCGACGATATCAAACTACGGAGGTGAAGCGAGTGCTGTTCAGTGGCCAGCCGCGAGATCTAAGTACACAGGCCCCCCGAAAAAGTTGGACCGCGAGAGCTCAAAATAGGTGAGTTGGCGTTTTGTCCGGTCCAACTTGTTTCTGTTTACGGTATCTGCTACTTGCGGATGCTGGTTCCTTTGCTCGTCTGCTGAGTGGCCGGCGACTTCTGTCTTTTGGCGCCTGCTTCTTTGGCCTCGTCTCGAAGTCTTTTATTCGCCTTTGGGGATAACTGCCAGGGACACTTTTTCGTCAGCCCAGGTGAGGCTACGCTCTGTCGCACAATTGTCGTTGTTGTACGCCATAGCATGCAACAAGTTATTCGCCCCTTTCATCACATCGAGATCTCGCCGGTTCATCACCGAACATGTCCCGCACGAGTTGCCGCTCACTGCAGAAGTCCCCTGGCGCGGAAGCAGCTGCAGCAAACTGCGCAGCAACGAAAAGCCAAAAGTTCCTCGATGTCTGAGGACAACTCGGCTCAAAAACTGTGACGCGACGGGCCCGTCGCATGAGCCCGTCGGTGAACATGTAGGAATCTCATTGGTCCATTCATGCGCGTCTTTAATTAGAAGACGAGGCATTTGGCTACCTTAAGAGAGTCATAGAGTAGATGAGGCTCAAAACGTGGTTCACGAGGTCTGCAAAAAACTTTTGCAGCGCAGGCACAGACTTACCTCGTGCGCCACTGACAGCAATTCACGACAAAGCCCATTCAAACATGCGCTTGTCCCCGACAACACGCGTGAGCGCGTAGGCTGCAGCCGTCAGTCCACCGAAGCGAATGCCGCTCACTTTCTCCCAGAACAAGGAACCTTGCAGAACAACGGACTTTTTACGCAGCCACTGCGTGAAAGCCGCGTTGTCGTGGACGTAGCCGGACAGCTGCTTTAGCTTTGAAGCGAAGTCGCTGTCGCTGCCCCTGTCTACCTCCGTACCGCACCCCAGCCCTGTAGAGCGGGTACGACATGTTTTTGCCGGTCTTGGCATCGGTCCAAGTGGCAGTACTGCGGTACCCGCTTTTGCTCCAGCTCAGAGGAGTGGCAGCTGTTTCCAGTCCAAGAACTGCCGTTCCGACAAGGCGGGAGAAGAGCGCGTCTCGCAGGTACAGCTCTCGCAGGCAGAGAGCTCGTGCGGTGTGCCGCGTCAGGCTTTGTATTCTTATCGGGATACCTTCGTCTGCGCATTCCTGCGCCAAATAATCTGCTGCGCGTACAGCTTGTCGTGTGCTGAGGGGACATGCACTGAGGAGACTCCGACCGAGAACGTCTGCAGGAAAGGGGACAACGGGAATCGTAGATGCTGAAGCTGCACGAGAGTGCACAGGGTCCTGCAATACGACGCGGCTGAAGCAGGAGAAGGGAATACCGGATCCCAACAATACCCACTCGTCACCGTTGTAACCGAATACAGTCCCAGAAGAAAGCTCCATCCCCAACAATTCGAGCTTGGAGAACAGATCCCAAATCCATGCACCCCACACTCATCTGCACGTGACCGCGACGTGCGTAACCGGTTCGGCAGGGCTGCGACATTGGCTGGGTCCATGGTGCTGAAATCATCCTCTTTTTTCCAAAAGTGGTTGTGTTAACACTCTCTAAAAAAAACTGCCCACAGGTAAACCGCTAAAACAGGTGCACTACAGCATCTGCCTGCTGACGACCTCACAGAAAATCGTTCTAGATCACAAGGAATCAGTAAAAATCACAAAGAAAATCGTTCTAAATCACAAGAAATCAACAAAAATCGTCGTCTTGTTGCGTTAGTGGGGAGTCATTTGCAAGCAAATGAGTACCACACTATGCCAGCTTTTCGCTACGTGACTCCAGAAGGGTCACTTTTTCCGCGCTTTCGGCGCGGCGCAACTCTAGTCGGCTGCAACTGTTGTTGGCAGTTGCTCACGATCTCATAATCCGAAAAGGAATCGGAGTCTTCGCTTTCTCGCTTGCGCCGATAGGCACGCCGCGATGCGGAGGACGCGAGTAGCCGGGAAGAGCCGGCGGGAGGGCGCGATCGTTGTGTGACCCGTGGAGGGTCGGAACCAGAATCAGTAAAAGGGCCCGAGTCAGGGCCTGCCATCGAAGAGGGCCGGGCGGGGCCGGGTGGGCGCGGTGTGTTCGGGCCGGCGAGGCCAGTGCCGTCGTCGCCGAGATCGGCGCGTCGTCGTCGTCGTGCGCGCAGCGCGGCTGCGGGAGAGGCCGTGGGGGTGCATGGCGCGGGTCGCTTCCTGCCTGCTGGCGGGGGGGCGCGCTTCGGGGGCGACTTCGTCGTCCGCCTCCTCCGGCCACGGCTGGTAGGTGTTCCAGGTGGGGACGGCGCGCGCCGCTTCCGGCCTGTGAGGCCGTCGCTCTCGCCTAGGCTGCGACCGCCACCGCCGCCGCCGCCGCGATCCCCGCCGCGTCCGCTGCCGCGACCGCCGCCGCGTGCGCGGCCGCGACCAGTGCCGCGGCCGCCGCCACCGTCTCCGTCACTGTCGTCTCCGCCGCCTCGGCCGCCGCGGCCGCGGCCACGGCCGCGGCAGCGGCCGCCACGACCACCGCCACCCCCGTCGCCACTGCTGCTGTCGCGGCCAGCACCACCCCTGTGATGCCCCCGTCCGCAGCACGCGTCAGCGTTCGGGCAGGTCCCGCATCGCGTCAGCCGATGCGCCCGGCAGCACTGAATGCGCAGGCCGTCGTCCGGTTGGTGGTGCACCTGGCAGCACTGGTCCACTACAAGGCTGTAGTTTCTCCGCATGCCCGAGCACATTGCGCACTTCTGCTTCGCGCACGCGTGACAGACGGACTGTGAGCGGAGCAGGGGGTCTGCCTGCGACTCCGGGACGAGCACCGGGAGGCGTGGTCGTTGCGGCATTGGTGTGGGCTCGGCCCAGCGCGCCGAACGCTGCGCTCGCCTCGTCGCGTCATAGAGCGGGAACACGTCCCCGCCCCAGTTCTTCCCGTCCCCGAGCGCCGCACGCGGGAAGTTCATCTCCAAGACTTCGAACGTCTCCTCCCCCCCAGCGAAATGTGGCCGCGGTGTCAGACCACCCCACAGCATCGGCGCCCCCAGCGTCCTCATCGAGCCCACCCGGTCCTTCCGCTCGGCCGGAAGCGGCGACGGCAGCTGCAGTTCCCGACACAGGCGGCACAGCGTCGCTAGCATCGTCCAAAGGGTTTTTCCCCTTCGGTTGGCGGCGAGGTTCGGGGGGCCCAGGATGTCGTGCCCGGTGAAGACCTCGAAGTCGACGGCCAACTCGATGTTCGACACTTCGCCAGTGTCCGTCCACTGCAATGCCGACAGCCAGCCCTTCATCGCCCGCATCGTCCGTCCCCCATACGGCCACTTCGGCGGCTCATCCGGTAGGCGCCCGAAGTCAAACAGGTGTCGGACCGCCGGCCGCGACGTTGCCGCCCTCCAGGGGTGGATCGGCTGTACCGCTGCCAGACGGCCACGCTCTGACTCTTCGCGCGCCACGTACACCGACGCCATGAAATGGTGCAAGGCCGCCGCGTCGACCGGCGCGCCTTCCACGATTACCCCGTGCACGCGCGTACAAGACGGCCACCGCGCACGGTCCGCCCGCATGAGCTCAGCAAAGCAGGGGCGGCGGCGAATCTCGTCGTACGCAGGGCACTCCCACCACAAGTGATCCGCCGTGTCGTGGGCGTGGCGGTCACAGTCCCTGCAACACCGGTCCGGCGGCGGGCGCCGCTCACCCGTGGAGGAGCCTCCGTCTTCGCCAGCCTGCTCGTCGAAGCTACCGGACGCATCTGATGCGGTCGACGTCGTTCGACGCGGGAGAGCTCGCCGAACCTTCCGATCCCGCCGCCTCTTCCCCCGCACGCGCATTCCGCCCCCACCGAGCCGCAAGGAAAACACCCCCGGACAGGATGACGGTCAGCGCGCGCCTCACACTGCCGTCGGCCGCCGTCAGACGCAGCCCGTTCGTGCGCCCGCAGTCTACCCCGGCCTGCACTCCGTCGTACGAAGGCCGCTGTCGCGCAAGCTGCATCCACACCTTCCGCCGCAGCTGCGCTCGGACGACGTGGTGCCTCTCGCCTCGCTGCATGCCGAGAAGCCGACGACCCCCCAGCGCCGCAGAACAGAGATCCCCGCCCTCGAAGCCAATGCCCGCGACCGACAGCCCATCCGCAATGGCGATCCCTACCGGCCCCAGGCGCGCCCTCGGCAAAAACGTTTCGTGCCGCTCGTACAACCTCACGATGTTCCGCATGCGCGCACACACGCGTGGCAGCCGCTCGCAGGTGTCGAATAACGCGCACAGAATCCTGTACGGCCGAGCGATCATCGGATCCAGACGGTGACCCTTCGCCAAGATCGATAGCACCGCCGTCACGTTCCTCGACGGGTGCTTGCTCCCAAAAGCGCCCCTCACGATCCGCGTCCGGAGTCCCTTCAGGCGCGTCTGCGTGTACGTCTCGTAGGAGCACCCGGTAAGGACACTGCTGAGCACGTTCGAACTCGCCACCTCGCAGCGGACATCGAACGGAAGCTTCGAGGTGCCCAGCCTGTCTATCAGACCGTCATGTGCGCTCAGACGCGCATCGTTGGCCCGACCCGTTTGGACGCTCTCCACACTCGTTCGCACCCCGAGGATCTTCGCAGCCGTCGCCGTCGCTATGGCCTCGCCGTCCACCTTCACCGCGCTGGCGTACGGACGCCGCCTGCGCTGTTGCGTCGAGCCCGCATGGATGCCCATCGCCAAGGTTTTCGCCATGTTCAGGCGCATCCCGGTCAGGGCACAGAACCGCGCGACGATGTCGACCGCCTGCTGCAGCTCGGCTTCCGCCGCCGCGAAGAGCGTGGCATCATCCGCCAGCGACTCCGACGAAACCTCCGGTACGCGCGCCGACACCGCTCGGAGCACAATCGACAGCAAGGCGTTGATGAGGATCACCGAAAGTGGGCACCCCTGCAAGATACCGTTGGTGACCTCAAACTCGGAGCCCACGCCGAGCGGCAGCTTGAACCGTCGCTTCATGCCGCGGTACATGGCGCGCAGGGGGCGCAGGATGCGCGCGTCGAGGCCCATCTCTTCGGCGAGCCGGAGAACGATCCCCTGCGGTACCCGGTCGAAGCACTTCGCGAAATCGAGTGCGACCATGTACAGCGACTTCGACTCGTCGAGCAGCGTCTCCTCGATCAGCGTCGTCAGCTCCATGAGGACGTCGTCCGTCCGATGCCCTCTGCGGAAGCCGTGCTGCGACGGAAGAATCCAGCCGTCCTGCCACTCCATGACGTCTTGCAAACGCCTGCAGGCCCACAACCGATAGACGCAGCTCGTCACGGTGATTGGCCGCAAGTTCGTTGGCGAGGTGTCGTCGGTCTTTGGTATGAGCGACACCAACGACGTCAGCATACCCTTCGGCCACTCCCCTCGCTCCTCCACCAGATTGAAAAGCGTCGCGAACCCGTCCAGCAGCTCGTCGGGCAGGGCCTTCAGCTCGTCCAAACGCCAGCCGTCCACCCCACACGCCGTAGTCTTCTTCTTCCGCTTGTTGAGCACATCCCGTAGCTCGCTCCCGGTCACATCCCGCAGGTCCATCTGGCGGCGGGGAATAAAACCCTCGAAGGCCCTGCGGAACGCCTCGTACTCGGGCTCTGGGCGTCCTTCCCCGTACATGCGCAGGATCGGGTCCCACGCCTCCTGCAGCACCTCGTCCATCTCCTCGACGTTGGCGGTGAGCCGCCCACCCGCCGTCCGCACCGCATCGGCCGCCTGCCCCGGACCCCCCCGCAGCATCGACACAAGAGCCCGGCGATCCGTCCCAAACATCGTCAGCTGCCTCTCTTGTTGCTGCCTCTTCCGCACCCTCGCCGCAGCCGCGTTGAATCTCGCACTGCGCAGTCGTACGTCGTGCAAGTAAACGCGGGCGACCTCTGCGCTCGGCGGGTCGGAGGGGGGCGGCTCGCCGACCCCGCCGCCACGGATCACGGCGAGACAGCGCAGCCAGCACAAGCGGAGTTCTTGGGGCACCTGGAATGGTCCGGACGCTTCTAGGCGAGCTCGCTGGTAGACGTAGTGCTCCAGACGCCGGATCGCATTCCCGTGCCTCAGCTCCGTCTCGCACGCCACGCCCCGGTCCGGCGTACTCCTCGCCGCAACGCGAGTCATCTTCAGCTCCGAGTTACCGCGGCCGGTGTGCGCGCGTCTCTCACAGGCAGGCATCCCGCTGCGGTCTAGCAGGTACTGCTCGCACATTGCGGAGAGCGCCATCCACGCCCCTTCGACGTCCCCCTCGCGGGCGGCGGCGCACACGGCATCCAGCCTCGGGACCTCGACGACCCTACCTGCCGGCTTCACGGGTATCGCTCGCGGCACGTTGAACCTCCATGTCTGCTGTTCGAACGCCTGCACCGCGAGTCGAATCCGGACGCAGCGGTGGCCCCTCACGCTCCCTACCCCGATCGTCTCGCATGCAACAAAGGCGGACGCGGCCGCGCGGTTCATCAGGGCGTAGTCGATGCGCGTGCCGGACGTGTTCGTGCCCGTGTAGGTGTTGGGCGGTCGTCCTCCTTCGCACGCCGCCTGCAGCTGCGCTGCGTCCGTCCACCCGTTGCTGAGGGCATGCCGAAGCGCCGGCGATCGCTCAAGGTCCGTGTTGAAGTCGCCCATCACGACCGCCGGGGCCTGCCCCACTATGGCCTGCGCCTCGAAGAGGACCGTCTGCAGGAGCCGCTCCCGGGACGCTGCTGCCGTGTTCCCCGATGGGGCGTAGACGGCAAAAAAGTGCACGAACATCCGTCCGACCCCCGTCGCGATCATCGTGTGGATGACCCGGTTGCGCACTTCCTGCAGCGATTCGTTGGGCAGCAGGTGGGCCACCCCCGGCTGCCTGGTAAGCACAACGACTCCGCCCCCCTTCTGCCCGGAATGCGGGTTTCCGTGCGGACAGTGCTTGCTGCGCTTCGGCGGTTGCGGCGGCCCCCACAGCGTCTTCCACCTCGACCCGTCGACGGCGCACGGTCTCGCGAGATAATCCGCCGCCTGCGTCTGCTGCAACGCGCTCATCGACGTCTCCAGCACCGCAATCGCGTCTGCGGGCGCCATCGCACGCACCTCGTCAATGTGCAGGGCCAGCGAGCCAACATTAACTGCAGCAAGAGTGAGATCGCGCGGGGGACCAGGGTTCGGGTGGACGTCCCCGCACCTCAAGAGCCGTTCCCCCGCGGCGTACGCATACTCAAGGGCGTCGTGCTTCGACGGTAGCCACGCACATTCAACACGCTCACGCCGCGAGGCAACCCGGGAACCCACGTCCCGCGCGCGATGCAGCACGTGCGCGGCAACGTACCGGGCTGTGCCGGCCGGCCGTCGGCGACGTCCGCGGCGGAAAGCCGCCGCGGCGGTCGAGGCGAGCGTTCGGCGCCCGGGGCCAGGGTTGGGATGCACATCCCCACATCGCATCAAGCGGGCTCCCGCAGCATCGCCGTCCGCGCGGGCGTCGTGGCTTGACGGCAGTCAGGCGCGCGAGCACGTGACACACACGCTGGCGCCGCACTCTTCGCACCTCCTCTGCATGCGGCCCTTTTGGATTGTCTTCTGACAATCGCCGCATTCAAACTCCACTGGAGCCCGCACTCCATCGGTCAGCTCGTGCCGGTGATCGGCCTTCTCACCCTCGACCGGCTCCTTCAGACGCTGGCGCGGCGGGGACAGCATCTCGACCACACCGGCCACTGCTCGCCGGATTAGCGACTGTCCCGCTTCCGCCGGCTGCGCCACCTCCTCGTGCTTCTGCTTGTTGGACGGAGCCGGCTGCGGATCCGTGTGCACTTCGGCGGCGGGCAGCTTCATGCGCCGCCTCTGGCCGGGCGCCGTCGGGAAAATCACACGGAATCACAACAGATCACATGACAGCCCATGATAATTTGTGATCCTCCCCGTCGACCCGATGACCATGGCCACCCCATTTTGAGTGATTTAACACAGCACGCTGCCATCCGACACTTTTTGATATTGACAAGCAAGCTTGTTACCATAAGAAATTGGAGGTACATACCCGCGCTTGCATCTCGTGGACTTCTCCTTGCAGCTTGCCGAGCTTCTCGGGGTCTTCACCGGGCGGCCGCCGCGCCGGGGAGCCGGCCGCGTGGCTGGGCTCCGGCTGCTTGGGTCTCGCCCGCCGGCTGCTGTCGGGGGCCCTGCGGGAGTCGCCCAGCTCGCTTCCAGGGGGCTCGGACCGGGCGGCGCCACGGTACATGGCGACTTCGCGTTCAGCCTCGCTCAGGTTCGCGCGCAGCGTCTGCACGTCGTTGGCGTAAGAAGCCCTCAGTCGCTCGATCTCCCGCGTCAGAGACTCGACCTGCAGAAAAAAGATTAGTGTTCTTTGAATCGCAAAGACAGGACTTCTAACCCAAACATTTTTGGCAGCAATTTCTCCTCATGTCAAACGGGTGGAGATTTGCACCACGAAATGGGAGTATGGAACTTTTTCTGTAAGACTTGGGCCTGGGGATGCTAGAGGGTACTTTTTGCCAGCGTGAACGATGTCAATTGTGCTTGGGTCTCGCCCGCCGGCTGCTGTCGGGGGCCCTGCGGGAGTCGCCCAGCTCGCTTCCAGGGGGCTCGGACCGGGCGGCGCCCGGTAAATGGCGACTTCGCGTCCGGCCTCGCTCAGGTTCGCGCGCAGCGTCTGCACGTCGTTGGCGTAAGAAGCCCTCAGTCGCTCGATCTCCCGCGTCAGAGACTCGACCTGCAGAAAAGATTAGTGTTCTTTGAATCGCAAAGACAGGACTTCTAACCCAAACATTTTTGGCAGCAATTTCTCCTCATGTCAAACGGGTGGAGATTTGCACCACGAAATGGGAGTATGGAACTTTTTCTGTAAGACTTGGGCCTGGGGATGCTAGAGGGTACTTTTTGCCAGCGTGAACGATGTCAATTGTGCTTGGGTCTCGCCCGCCGGCTGCTGTTGGGGGCCCTGCGGGAGTCGCCCAGCTCGCTTCCAGGGGGCTCGGACCGGGCGGCGCCACGGTAAATGGCGACTTCGCGTCCGGCCTCGCTCAGGCTCGCGCGCAGCGTCTGCACGTCGTTGGCGTAAGAAGCCCTCAGTCGCTCGATCTCCCGCGTCAGAGACTCGACCTGCAGAAAAAAGATTAGTGTTCTTTGAATCGCAAAGACAGGACTTCTAACCCAAACATTTTTGGCAGCAATTTCTCCTCATGTCAAACGGGTGGAGATTTGCACCACGAAATGGGAGTATGGAACTTTTTCTGTAAGACTTGGGCCTGGGGATGCTAGAGGGTACTTTTTGCCAGCGTGAACGATGTCAATTGTGCTTGGGTCTCGTCCGCCGGCTGCTGTTGGGGGCCCTGCGGGAGTCGCCCAGCTCGCTTCCAGGGGGCTCGGACCGGGAGTCCGAACAGTTTAGGCAGGACTTTTTCCCTCATACCAAACGGGGAGCCTGGGGTAGGTGGCAAAACAGGTTTTGCAACGAGAAATGGAGATATAGAACTTCCTGTAAAGACTTGGGTCTGGGGGTGTTGGATAACACCAAAGGTTCCTTTGGCCGCGGGTACTTTTTGTGAGCGAACACAATTGTGCTTGGCTCGCCGGCTGCTGTCGGGGGCCCTGCGAGAGTCGCCCGGCTCTCTTCCACGGTAAATGGCGACCGATCACTACGTAGTAGTAGTAGTAGTAGTAGTAGTAGTAGTAGTAGTAGTAGTAGTAGTAGTAGTAGTAGTAGTAGTAGTAGTAGTAGTAGTAGTAGTAGTAGTAGTAGTAGTAGTAGTAGTAGTAGTAGTAGTAGTAGTAGTAGTAGTAGTAGTAGTAGTAGTAGTAGTAGTAGTAGTAGTAGTAGTAGTAGTAGTAGTAGTAGTAGTAGTAGTAGTAGTAGTAGTAGTAGTAGTAGTAGTAGTAGTAGTAGTAGTAGTAGTAGTAGTAGTAGTAGTAGTAGTAGTAGTAGTAGTAGTAGTAGTAGTAGTAGTAGTAGTAGTAGTAGTAGTAGTAGTAGTAGTAGTAGTAGTAGTAGTAGTAGTAGTAGTAGTAGTAGTAGTAGTAGTAGTAGTAGTAGTAGTAGTAGTAGTAGTAGTAGTAGTAGTAGTAGTAGTATGTGTCATCCTAATCCGGGAACAAGTCAGGGAGAAGAACGGAGCAATCTTTACAAACAAACGAGTGACATCACCACGAAAAAAGGGAAAGGAGCGGATACCTTTCTGTGGTTCTCTCCAGCGGTGAGCCTCCAGTCGATGCCCGAGTACTCGTCGTCCCTCGGCCAAAATCTGAGAAAATCGGCCAAGCTTGACCAAAACCCGCCAAATATGACCAGAAACCTTGAATAAGGGTAAAAATGGCCGAAATCTAGAAAAATCGGCAAAAAATGGCCAAAATCTGAAAATTCCCAAAAACCGTTATTTGCGTTATTTTTTCCGTTATTTTGCGTTTTTGACCGTTATATAACGTTATATCAGTCATTCTCCTGGCAACCGTTCAAATATGGAAGAAACCATCTGGATGTCAACCCCTCGTCATTTTCTTTGGTCCGAGGGCGTTTTTGAACTGCTTTGAATCCGATCTTTTCATTCCGACCCTCGGTGGGTTCCGAAGCTCGATATTGACGGGCTTAAGCCCAAAATTGGGTTTTGCGAAAAACGCACTCTCGTGTTGCCATCGAGGGGGTCGCCAGTTTTCCTGTAGCACCCCGGGAACAGAGTTCCCAGGCATGCTCCGGATTAAAACCATCTTTGATTGACCAAATTAGAGGCGAGGATAGTGGGTGTATGGAGCTTTCCCCTGTGGCACCGTACTATACCACAAGGGGCACCACGAGGGCCTAGCACCCTGTGCAACAGGAGGGCCATGGGGGTCAACCTTTTGTGTGATCCGAGGTGGTAATTTGACGATTTCGTGACCGATCTTTCCATTCCGTGTTTTCTCGGGAGCAACAGGCGCGTATCACATGCGCCCCCGGTATAATCTAAGTATAATTATATCGGGCCGAACTTGTCCAAGGGGGGTCGTCATTTTTTTCTAAAACCCCGGGAACAGAGAGACCAGGAACACCTGCGCTCATAGCATCAAAGATTGGTCGACTTAGTGACACCTTTGGTGACTGTATACGCTGCAATAGGATGGTCATTTTTGAACGGTCGCCAGGAGAATAACTGATATAACGTTATGACCGTTATAACGTTATATATCGTTATATAACGTTTTCAACCGGCCGTCTATGATCACTACGAAAAAAGGGAAAGGAGCGGATACCTTTCTGTGGTTCTCTCCAGCGGTGAGCCTCCAGTCGATGCCCGAGTACTCGTCGTCGTCCCTCGGCCGCGGTTGCCATTCACTCCCGCCGTCTCTGCTGAGCAAGCTCGGTGTCGGGGTGCACCGAGAAACCCCGTCTCGGTCGTCTATGACGACCGATCCGCCTGACGGCAACGCAGCCTGTTCTCCTTCCGCAGGACACGGTTGCCGCACGGGGGCAGCGGGGCCCCTGTCTTTCGTACTTCTGTCGAGACTCGTGATGCTGGCGCGGCTGGATGCAAAGCTGCCGCGTTCGTCTTCGCCGGGCGGTGCCGCCAAAGGCAGTTTCACAGGCGTGCCTGAGAATGGTTGCATAATTGAGCAACAGCTTGCATTGCACGGTTGAGGCGGGGGGATGAAAGGTTGCAAAATCGTGCTTCGACTTCCTCTTTCTCGCTTCCCTAGTGCAGGCAAAAACAAGGCAGAACCACCTCCACAAGGCAACTCCCTAAGGAAAAACATCAGAAACCCAGACGGGGGCGTCACCAGAAAACCAAAACTCGAAACCTACCACTCCTGTGCCCATAAAACGCTCTGAAAGGGCGGGAAAAGTGTTCGGACGCTCGTTTAGGCTGAAATAATTGGCTGCAGAACTGCGGGAGGTGCGGGCGGTACTAAGTAACGTGCACTACGGTGCACCCACAACTTTTCCGCAAATGTGTGGTCAGAATAGCCACAAGACTTACCCACAAAATACTCGACGTAGCTGCTTCGACTCCGAAGGGAGGGAGGAATAATACCTTTTGACCTGTTGTGTTTGTTACATAAGCGCCAGCTTGAAAGGAAATGCTCGACGATGCTGCCCGACAAAGAACAGAAGGGATCCCAAGTGCTGTAACTACCGAACCACGTGTTGAACGGACGTGAGGTTATGCGGGTCTACCCCTACACGACATACCACACACACACAACAGGTCAAAAGTCCTGAGTGAGAAAACAACACACGGTGGTGTAAACGAAGAACAAATTAGATTGTGTGTGTATTGTATTTGCCCCTTACCTCTATATTTCCCCCCTTCCATTCGGAGTCGAAGCAGCTACGTCGAGTATTTTGTGATTTGTCGTGTAAGGGTAGACCCGCATGACCTCACTACACCAAGTATAAACCTTCGTGGAGTGTAGTCTTGGGCCCCCCACGTTCTACAACTTGAGCATTGAGTTCTTTAAGGTGCAAGTGCCATCAGGGCAGGCGAGCACTGTTCACGGGCTAGCGTTACTTTATGACGTCGTCCGTCGGGAGAGTCAACGATGATGAGGTGTGGTCAAACTAGTCATTTCCAAGTCAAGTTCAATTCCCGCTCGCTTTCGCGGTGCGGACTTTCCGGGCCGGTTTGGCTGTTTCCGGGTCGACGATGGGGAAGAAGTTAGGCATTCCATTTCGTGATCGAGCGTAGAGTTGTTCACGGCCTGCCGCGATCGCTTCGATCTTCGTGGCTTCCCTGTCGGGGATGCGAGCTTCGAGGACTCCTGCAGGGGTCGCTTCCGCCTCCTTCTGGGAGGCGCGTCTTTGGGCTCGCCGGTTGGCGTGCGCGGAAGGGTTGTTTGTATGGGGATGATGTTCCCCGTTGATGACGTCTTGGGCGACGGTGATGATGACGGTGATGAAGGCGGGGAGGTTGGTGAGCTGGTGAGGTACCGCGCCGTTCGCGTGCGTTGCCGCGTCGCTGCTTTCTTGGCCGGGCGCTTCGGCCCCCGGTGGGTGGTCGGTCCTGCAGGATACGCTTCCGCCCCTTCCTGGGCGACTCGGACAGTTGCTCAGCCGCAGGCGAGCGCGGCGTGGCCGCGGGCGCCGGCGTGTTCGTGTTGGGTGGTGCGGCGGGCTTCGAGTTGAGCAGGGGTTGCCTTGTAGCCCGTACCGGTCTGTTGTCCGCGTTTTTCTTTTTTTTTTTTATTGTGTATTTGTATTTTGTTCACGACACGAAAAACGGGCACAGACCTCGCTCCGTTGCCTGCTGGCTCATGGACAGCGTTTGCGGCTCCGGTAGGAACGTTACGAGCTTGCTGACGGCGTCGAGGGGTGCCGAGGGCGGCTGGAGGCCCAGCGGGGTCGCTCTGGACGGTCGGACGCTCGGCGACGCCGTGTGGGCGGCGGAGCCGCGTCTGTTGTGGGAGACCGGCTTGTCTTTGGGACCGCTAGACGCCGGTTTGGACGGATCTTGGTGGGGCCCTTCGGTGGACGGTGCGTCTGCGGCGTGGGGAAGCGCCTCCGACGACAGGCGGGCGTTGAAGGAAGGTTGCCGGGAGGGAGGTTTGCCCGGCGAGGCGGCGGGCCTCGGCTCCTTGAGGCTGTGCGCCCGGTTCAAAGCGGGCGGGTCGAGTTGCGCGTCGGCCGGCGTCGCTGGCTGCGACAGCGGCGGGAGCGGCGGCGTGCCATGGTGGCTGCCGCCGCGGGGGGGCTCGCTCGGAGACTTCACGGGCGACGACGGCGGGCCGGCGGGAAGCTGGTCATCTAGCGGGGCAACCAGGCTGGGTAGAGACCGCTCGCCTTCGGGCTGCATGCGCTTGGGTTCCCCAGTTCCAGAAAGTTTCCTCTTTCACTCGCCCCCCGAGTGCAGCGGGTACTGACTGATGAACGTGTGCCTGGAGATGAGAGAAGGTGAGGTGTGTACAGGTGTTTGGTATCTAGCAGTAGCTAGCATTGTGCAGGAAGTACGACGGTACTAAGTAACGTGTCTAAAGATCTGGTGCAGTGTGCACAGGTGTTCGGTTATGTAAACCATTCTTTGAGACCGCTCGCCTTCGGGCTGCATGCGCTTGGGTTCCCCAGTTCCAGAAAGTTGCCTCTTTCACTCACCCCCCGAGTGCAGCGGGTACTGACTGATGAACGTGTGCCTGGAGATGAGAGAAGGTAAGGTGTGGACAGGTGTTTGGTAACTAGCAGTAGCTAGCATTGTGCAGGAAGTACGACGGTACTAAGTAACGTGTCTAAAGATCTGGTGCAGCGTGTACAGGTTTTCGGTTACGTAAACCATTCTTTGAGACCGCTCGCCTTCGGGCTGCATGCGCTTGGGTTCCCCAGTTCCAGAAGATTGTTTATTTCACTCACCCCCCCGAGTGCAGCGGGTACTGACTGATGAACGTGTGCCTGGAGATGAGAGAAGGTGCGGTGTGTACAGGTGTTTGGTATCTAGCAGCAATTAGCATTGTGCAGGAAGTACGACGGTACTAAGTAACGTGTCTTGATATGCTGGTGCAGTGTACAGGTGTTCGGTTATGTAAACCATTCTTTGAGACCGCTTGCCTTCGGGCTGCATGCGCTTGGGTTCCCCAAATTCCAGAAAATTGCCTTTTTTCTCTCACCCCCCGAGTGCAGCGGGTACTGATGAACGTGTGCCTGAAGAGACGGTGCGTCTGCGGCGTGGGGAAGCGCCTCCGACGACGGGCGGGCGTTGAAGGAAGGTTGCCGGGAAGGAGCCTCAAGGAGCCGAGGCCGGGCAGGCCTGTGCGCCCGGTTCAAAGCGGGCGGGTGGAGTTGCGCGTCGGCCAGCGTCGACAGCGGCGTGCCATGGTGGCTGCCGCTCGCTCGGCGAGGTGTTTGGTGTCTAGTACTAAGTAACGTGGGTAAAGAGAAATGGGGTAAAGATCTGGTGCAGTGTGTACAGGTGTTCTGTTATCTAAACCATTCTTTGAGACTGCTCGCCTTCGAGCTGCATGCGCTTGGGTTCCCCAGTTCCAGAAAGTTGCCTCTTTCACTCACCCCCCGAGTGCAGCGGGTACTGACTGATAAACGTGTGCCTGGAGATGAGAGAAGGTGAGGTGTGTACAGGTGTTTGGTATCTAGGAATAGCTAGCATTGTGCAGGAAGTGCGACGGTACTCAGTAACGTGTCTTGATATGGGGTAGGATCTGGTGCAGTGGCATTTATCTAAAACATGCTTTCTGAGACCTCCGAGAACCTGCTTGGGGTGTTTCTGTGCTCAACACTGAGCAAGGCGGACCAGCAGGAATCTGGTCATCTAGCGGGGCAACCAGGCTGGGAAGAGACGTACTAAGCCACGTGTCCTGATATGGTGCAGTGGCGTATCTCTAAACCATGCTTTCTGAGACCTCCGAGAACCTGCTTGGGGTGTTTCTGTGCTCAACACTGTGCATGGCGGACCAGCAGGAATCTGGTCATCTAGCGGGGCAACCAGGCTGGGTTGAGACGTACCAAGCCACGTGTCCTGATATGGTGCAGTGGCGTATCTCTAAACCATGCTTCCTGAGACCTCCGAGAACCTGCTTGGGGTGTTTCTGTGCTCAACACTGTGCAAGGCGGACCAGCAGGAATCTGGTCATCTAGCGGGGCAACCAGGCTGGGTTGAGACGTACTAAGCCACGTGTCCTGATATGGTGCAGTGGCGTATCTCTAAACCATGCTTCCTGAGACCTCCGAGAACCTGCTTGGGGTGTTTCTGTGCTCAACGCTGTGCAAGGCGGACCAGCAGGAATCTGGTCATCTAGCGGGGCAACCAGGCTGGGAAGAGACGTACCAAGCCACGTGTCCTGATATGGTGCAGTGGCGTATCTCTAAACCATGCTTCCTGAGACCTCCGAGAACCTGCTTGGGGTGTTTCTGTGCTCAACACTGTGCAAGGCGGACCAGCAGGAATCTGGTCATCTAGCGGGGCAACCAGGCTGGGAAGAGACGTACTAAGCCACGTGTCCTGATATGGTGCAGTGGCGTATCTCTAAACCATGCTTCCTGAGACCTCCGAGAACCTGCTTGGGGTGTTTCTGTGCTCAACGCTGTGCAAGGCGGACCAGCAGGAATCTGGTCATCTAGCGGGGCAACCAGGCTGGGAAGAGACGCACCAAGCCACGTGTCCTGATATGGTGCAGTGGCGTATCTCTAAACCATGCTTTCTGAGACCTCCGAGAACCTGCTTGGGGTGTACATTGGGTGTACGTGGGAAGGACTTGGGAAGTTCTTAGTCAGCTCACGGGAAGTTAAGTTTCTACTGTGGATCACATCATGGTACTGCGGAAGAGGGACTGTACTCTGCTTCGTGCTGACTGCCCTACAAGAGGCATGCTTAGCATTGCGTTCTGTAAAGCGCAAGTGCCATGAAGGCAAGCGAGCACTGTTCACGGGCTGGAGATACTTTTATGACGTCGTCCGTCGGGAAGAGTCAACGATGATGAGGATGAGGGCAAACTGGTCATTTCCAAGTCAAGTTCTGCGCTCGCTTTCGCGGTGCGGATGTTCCGGGCCGTTTTGGCCTGTTTCCGGGTCGGTGGTGGGGAAGAAGTCAGACATTCCATTTCGTGATCGAGCGTAGAGTTGTTCGTGGCCTGCCGCGATCGCTTTGATCTTCGCGGCTTCCCTGTCGGGGATGCGAGCTTCGACGACTCCTGCTTCCGCCGGGGCTGGTCGGTAGTGAGGGGGCACGCACCCGAGACCCCGGCGGTGCACCTTCTCAGCATCGTGGCGTAGCAGGTGTATAATGGTGTGATCCATATAGTACGGTGGAACCGTGGCAGAACTACGGAAGAACTACGGAAAACTCGACAGGGGTGTCCAAAATAGCTAATTATTCTCGAGAGAAAGTAGTTTTCTTTCACGAGTAGTTTTCCAGTGTGCCACGAGTGGCCGTAGGCCACGAGTGGCACACTGGAAAACTACGAGTGAAAGAAACTACTTTCTCGAGTGAATGAGATAGTTTTTCCACCGCACCGCGACTTTTCCGCACGCGAGTTACGCACGAACGCAGGGAGGGTAGGGTTGGCACCGAAGCTGTCGCTGATGCCATGAAGCCCGCTACGCATGCCAAGTACCGGTGATGGCACAACCAAGCGTTGTTTACAGCATCACTGTCGGAAGGCAGTCAAATGTTTCCTTCGGGGCCCCACAAATGCCAACTCAGAACATGAAGGTTCATTTGCCTGCTAGCGATGCGGATTCCGAGGCCCCGGGCTCTGACTCCGACTAAGTTCGTTGCTCTCTGAGCACATATCACACCTTGCCTTTCTGCCTTCGCTTCGTTGCCGCGCTCCCTGTCGGGGATGCGAGCTTCGACGACTCCTGCTTCCGCCGAGGCTGGTCGGTAGTGAGGGGGCACGCACCCGAGACCCCGGCGGTGCACCTTCTCAGCATGGTGGCGTAGCAGGTTTATAATGGTGTGATCCATATAGTACGGTGGAACCGTGGCAGAACTACGGAAGAACTACGGAAAACTCGAAAAGGGGCGTCCAAAAAAATATTTTTTTCCCTTCGCGAACCAGGGAGGTGCCAGGGAAAGCCTGCTACACGGGAGCCAAGCTTCACGTGTTCGGCGGTACTGCAGAGCCACGGGCCTACGGGTCAAGTGGCTACCGATTCCCAAACTAAAGCATCAAGGCGTGGCGCACCTTGGGGCTTGGCGCTTGCGCTGAACACAAGCTCGTCGAGACGGTCAGCCACAGGGCGGACGGAGTTGTGGCACTGTGCTGCCCCCGACTCAAGCTTTGCAAGCTGTGGTTGACCGTCACGTTCCTGGACCAGGAACGGTCTTTTTCTTTTTTATTTTTCTCTTTCTTTTTCTTCCCTTCGCGAAAGTACGACCACGCTCATATGTGGCTAGGTGACGGCCGATGCACACCCCCGGGCCGGGAGTGTCTTCTGATAATGTACAACCCTCGCGTGTCGTGTGATGTTGGATCAGCCTTACTCTCCGGCTGCATGCAGCATCCGCTACGAAGGCACAGGCGGGGGCCAGCAAGCAGGATTTCCCGGGCACTCCGCTGAAGACAAGTCATTGTGTTTGCAGCGACCCTGGCACAGCTTGAGGTGCCCTGGTGTCAAGCCTGCTGAGGCAGCTCTTCAGAGATACATGAGAAACTCTATATTGGCAACAGTGGTGCATTTTGTTTATTGGGATCGGGTCTGTCCCCCCCTCCCACTCCTTGTCGATTGCGGGCAGGGTATTCATCGTGGAAGGGAGGGAACTCGAAAACAGATCTACAGCGGCTCTGTGCGTTCGAAGACAAGTCATCGGGTGTCTTAAACTATTACACCAGCTCTCTGATAGACAGAGACACGTGAGAAATGCAGGTCAATGTGTAGGGTGAGTCTGCCATTGCGTCGGGTCCATTCCATACTCCCTGCCGATGGGCTGCGATAAACAGCAGCAGGCAATTCGACTGCAGTTCCAGGAGATAGGGGATGAACTGCGCTAAGCCATGTACGCTTGGCCTGTTCAGGAATGACTGGTTGGTCGGCCGGAAAAAAAAACGGAGAAAGCAGGAGGAAGTTGCTAAAAGAAGGTGCTGGAGCGTACAGAAGGCGGTTTGGGGGGTGGGACGAGACAGAGAGAGGACTGGCAAGGTACACAGAAAGGGGGACAATTCTTTGGCAAGATACAATCAGGAGGGCGAAATCGAGGGGTTCTCAGTGTTTGCGAAGAACACTGCAGCAAGTCTTCTTTGAAGAAAACGAGAGAAAGGGTAAGAGAAAAAAAATGCGATCGGTGTACTTGGATTCGGGGGAAAATCTTAGCGTAGTGTCTAGGCAGAACTCCGTGCATCTGCATGTTCGATGCCAAGCCTTCTTCGAAGAGGAAGAAAAGAAAGCGGGTAGGCAAGGTACAATTCAGCAAATATACTCGAGGCACCGCCTTGTGCTTATCTCGACGGAGGCTAGAGGCAGAGGAAAACAATCAAAGTGGGTCATTTTTGTTGAACGCTTACGCCCGCCACTAAACCCAGATTTACCTGTGTTTCGTGTGGGCCACAGCGCATTCGACATTTCGCATCTTCGCAACCTCCTCGAGTATAGTTAGGTGCTCGTACAAGAAATACTCGACGTAGCTGCTTCGACTCCAAGTGGAACGGAGGAAATATAGAGGTAAGGGGCAAATACAATACAAACATAATCCGATCTGTTCCTCGCTTACACCACCGTGTGCTGTTTTCTCACTCAGGACTTTGACCTGTTGTTTGTGTGATTTGTCGTGTAGGGGTAGACCCGCATGACCTCACGTCTGTTCAACACGTGGTTCGGTAGTTACAGCACTTGGGATCCCTTCTGTTCTTTGCAGCATCGTCGAGCATTTCCTTTCAAGCTGGCGCTTATGTAAAAAAAAGGAAGAGTCAAACCCATTGGCACTGCGTGACAGGGATTGGCATGTTTTAGCGGTGTTTTAGGGTCTCCGTAGTATGAGGGTAGTAGGTATGCTTATACACTTTAACTACGGCTAGCCATGTTTGTCCGTGTTGCGACCGACACCAAGAAGAAATTCGCTTTGAATTTAGTCTTTGGGCCCCCCACGCGTATGCATGTTGAGCAGGGGTTGCCATGCAGCTCGTATCGGTCTGTAACATGCGTTCTTACTTCCGTTGGGTTGAGGAGGACGTGGGTCGGGTAGAAAGAGAAAGATTGACAACAACAGGTGTAGTAGTAGTGAAAACTCAGCAACTGGTGGTAGACTTAGCTGTAGTTTCTGTGTGCACTGCTTGTTTTTGAAAAGAAAAAATGGTTAGCGTCTACGACCGCCTCGGAACCTTCTTCCAAAGAAGAAGCGTACGTAAGTACAAATCCTTCCGTTCTAGAGAGTTGACCCCGATAACAAAATAGGCTGTGGTGCACATGGGCGATCCGCGAACCCTTTTTGAGAAGGGGATATCTTTCTTTTTACATAAGCGCCAGCGTGAAAGGAAATGCTCGACGATGCTGCCCGACAAAGAACCGAAGGGATCCCAAGTGCGGTAACTACCGAACCACGTGTTGAACGGACGTGAGGTCATGCGGGTCTAGCCTTGCACAACAAATCACACCAACACAACAGGTCAAAAGTCCTGAGTGAGAAAACAACACACGGTGGTGTAAGCGAAGAACAAAACAGATTGTGTTTGTGTTGTATTTGCCCCTTACCTCTATAGTTCCCCCCTTCCATTCGGAGTCGAAGCAGCTACGTCGAGTATTTTTTTTTTTTTTCCATAGACGTGACAAAGACGAATCAGGGGCGGGGGGTATGCGGGAGGGAAAACGAGGGGCAGACAGGCAAGATACAATTCAAACGGGAAAAACGGTGGTGGTGGCGCACAAGGGCGCTTTCAACACGGTCTCTCTTCCAGAGGTATGGCTCGGTTGAGAATCCAGGACTTCCAAAGTAGCCGATACGCAAAGTACCTCTAGGGTTGTCTGGCTTCAAAACCTGGCAGCTTTGGACTTTGAGATTTGAACCCAGAATGCATTAGGCTCAAATCTCAAGGCTCAACGGGGACTTTGAATGTTTGAAGCCGCCGGGCGACCGTAGTTGTAAGGCAAATATGTAATGATTGAGGTGTTTTTTTTTTTTTAGATTTTTAAGTTCGCTTGAGATTTCCGGTATTTTTAGGGTCTCCGGGTGACCTTTGTCTTTTTTTTTTTTTTTTTCTTGGGACTGTTTGTTTTCGTTAACGTGACAACAAGTAGGGGCAGGGGGGGAAGAGAGGCGGCGATGGTTTTGGCAAGATACAATCAGAGAGGCAAATCGGGGTAGGGGACGGCACACAGTGCGCCGGGACGATGCTTTTTTTTTTTTTTTTTTTTGGCCAATCTGGTAACACGCACGCGCACACACACACACACACACACACACACACACACACACACACACACACACACACACACACACACACACACACACACACACACAACACACACACACACACACACACACACACACACACACACACACACACACACACACACACACACACACACACACACACACACACACACACACACACACACACACACACACACACACACACACACACACACACACACACACACACACACACACACACACACACACACACACACACACACACACACACACACACACACACACACACATATTGTGTCATGTTGTTCTGGACAAAACTACATTTGTTAGGCGCAACGACAACCGATCGATGGCAGCGTACCTAACCTCACTACCCGTTAAATGACAACACAAGTTTGGACAAAGAAATGCGTAGTTTTGGTAATACACGGAACCGCACGGAAATAACGTGCGATCACGTTGTTTCCGTGCGGTTTTTTTAGAGTTAAAGTTCGCTTGAAATTCCGGGGGGTTTAGGGTCTCCATGTGACCGTTCATGAATGGGTTCTCTTGGAGCAAGAAAGGGCTATACGGTTACGGGTTGTATGTTTTTGTCTCGATTGAGTAAGATGCAATCAACACACATAGCACATGTTTGTGTACGGGTCAAGTATCAGGGTCGTGTATCACAGCACAGTCGCTCTCTTTAAGTGGTCTTCAGGAGAAAAGCATGAACTTTAGCAGGGGCCCGAAAACCCCCAAAAACCGCGCTTCAGAATTTTACTGGGGAACTCTGATCACTCGTCCAACTTCCACGGCAACTGTTCAGGATCCGTTTTGCTGTTTGCTTGCTATCAGATTCGCCAAAAAAAAAAAAAGGTAGTCCCAAGTCTGGATGAGGGAGAGGCTAGATACAATTCGAACAAGAAAAGGGTTGGTTGTGGCGCACATCGGTGGTGGTTCCACAAACGGTTTCGAAAAACGGTCTCGGTCAGGTGAAAGGGATGTAGACATGCTTTGCGCACTTTTAACTATGGCCCGCCAAGTTTGTGGCTATGAGACCGACACCACGAACGAATTCGCCATGGTATCAGTCTTGGGCCCTGCACGCGCATCACCATAACAAGTGAGACGCAATGCACCACGCAGCTTACGTAGCTCTGCACGAGCTCGTGATGAGGTTGCTGATGCCGCTATTAGGTGGTAGCACATAGTAGCATACCTCTGTGCATACGTAGGGTAGAGTGTACACATGCATGCATGCATGCATACGTATAGTATACAGCACGTAGCGCCTCCTAGGCATAGTGGTCAAACGATTCGCATGCGATAATAATTATCGCATTATCGCACAAAAGTATCGCATATAATCGGCGTGCGAAAATATGCGATAGTATTTGCCCAGGTTTTAAGCGTGCGACAATGCCAATGAAAATGCGATAATTGGCGCCAAAATCCCAAATGCGGTAATATGCGATAATTCGAATCGTTTGACCACTATGCCTAGGTGATGCTACGCATTTCTGCCGACGTGTGCCAAGATACGTTTGCATGCTGACCTTACGCTCTTGCCCCCCTCGGAGCGAACTTCTTCTTCTAGTCCGGCTTGAACTTTGCATCTTTGGACTTCTTTTCATTTGTAAGACTGCGTTTTTCATTGGTGTCGTGCTTCTTTTTCTTCTTTTAAAGACTGGGTTTTTAAAGATGAGTGTTTAATCGGTTTTTTTTGGTTTTGTTTGGTTTGGAAAATGGAGGCATTATTTGCTCGGTTTGCGGCGTTTTTCGAGAATACAGGAATTAGTACAACGTACTGCATACCGTGTACTGCTAACTGTGTAGTGTATGCATACACACACGTAGCGTGTACCATGGGTATGCACAGTACGTATGCATAGTAGGAGTACTACGTACTGCATACCGTGTACTGCTAACGGTGTAGTGTATGCATACACACACGTAGCGTGTACCATGGGTATACACAGTACGTATGCATAGTAGGAGTACTACGTACTGCATACCGTGTACTGCTAACGGTGTAGTGTATGCATACACACACGTAGCGTGTACCATGGGTATACACAGTACGTATGCATAGTAGGAGTACTACGTACTGCATACCGTGTACTGCTAACGGTGTAGTGTATGCATACACACACGTAGCGTGTACCATGGGTATACACAGTACGTATGCATAGTAGGAGTACTACGTACTGCATACCGTGTACTGCTAACGGTGTAGTGTATGCATACACACACGTAGCGTGTACCATGGGTATACACAGTACGTATGCATAGTAGGAGTACTACGTACTGCATACCGTGTACTGCTAACGGTGTAGTGTATGCATACACACACGTAGCGTGTACCATGGGTATACACAGTACGTATGCATAGTAGGAGTACTACGTACTGCATACCGTGTACTGCTAACGGTGTAGTGTATGCATACACACACGTAGCGTGTACCATGGGTATACACAGTACGTATGCATAGTAGGAGTACTACGTACTGCATACCGTGTACTGCTAACGGTGTAGTGTATGCATACACACACGTAGCGTGTACCATGGGTATACACAGTACGTATGCATAGTAGGAGTACTACGTACTGCATACCGTGTACTGCTAACGGTGTAGTGTATGCATACACACACGTAGCGTGTACCATGGGTATACACAGTACGTATGCAGAGTAGGAGTACTACGTACTGCATACCGTGTACTGCTAACGGTGTAGTGTATGCATACACACACGTAGCGTGTACCATGGGTATACACAGTACGTATGCAGAGTAGGAGTACTACGTACTGCATACCGTGTACTGCTAACGGTGTAGTGTATGCATACACACACGTAGCGTGTACCATGGGTATACACAGTACGTATGCAGAGTAGGAGTACTACGTACTGCATACCGTGTACTGCTAACGGTGTAGTGTATGCATACACACACGTAGCGTGTACCATGGGTATACACAGTACGTATGCATAGTAGGAGTACTACGTACTGCATACCGTGTACTGCTAACGGTGTAGTGTATGCATACACACACGTAGCGTGTACCATGGGTATACACAGTACGTATGCATAGTAGGAGTACTACGTACTGCATACCGTGTACTGCTAACGGTGTAGTGTATGCATACACACACGTAGCGTGTACCATGGGTATACACAGTACGTATGCAGAGTAGGAGTACTACGTACTGCATACCGTGTACTGCTAACGGTGTAGTGTATGCATACACACGTAGCGTGTACCATGGGTATACACAGTACGTATGCAGAGTAGGAGTACTACGTACTGCATACCGTGTACTGCTAACGGTGTAGTGTATGCATACACACACGTAGCGTGTACCATGGGTATACACAGTACGTATGCATAGTAGGAGTACTACGTACTGCATACCGTGTACTGCTAACGGTGTAGTGTATGCATACACACACGTAGCGTGTACCATGGGTATACACAGTACGTATGCATAGTAGGAGTACTACGTACTGCATACCGTGTACTGCTAACGGTGTAGTGTATGCATACACACACGTAGCGTGTACCATGGGTATACACAGTACGTATGCATAGTAGGAGTACTACGTACTGCATACCGTGTACTGCTAACGGTGTAGTGTATGCATACACACACGTAGCGTGTACCATGGGTATACACAGTACGTATGCAGAGTAGGAGTACTACGTACTGCATACCGTGTACTGCTAACGGTGTAGTGTATGCATACACACACGTAGCGTGTACCATGGGTATACACAGTACGTATGCATAGTAGGAGTACTACGTACTGCATACCGTGTACTGCTAACGGTGTAGTGTATGCATACACACACGTAGCGTGTACCATGGGTATACACAGTACGTATGCAGAGTAGGAGTACTACGTACTGCATCTGCATACCGTGTACTGCTAACGGTGTAGTGTATGCATACACACACGTAGCGTGTACCATGGGTATACACAGTACGTATGCATAGTAGTACTACGTACTGCATACCGTGTACTGCTAACGGTGTAGTGTATGCATACACACACGTAGCGTGTACCATGGGTATCACAGTACGTATGCATAGTAGGAGTACTACGTACTGCATACCGTGTACTGCTAACGGTGTAGTGTATGCATACACACACGTAGCGTGTGCCATGGGTATACACAGTACGTATGCATAGTAGGAGTACTACGTACGTACCTACATGCAGTACTGCTAGGTGGTACTGCTGTGTAGAGCACCAGCAGAGGAGGTGGTAGATACCTACGCCGCTCTGCAGAGCATCAACAGCATAACCATCCTTGTTCTTATGTATACGGGAATTTCGATTTCACGCGGATTCTCCGTTCAAACGACCTCCGTCGACGCCAGTTGCGTCCAAGGAGCTTGCGCCACATTTCGGATCATCCGTAGAACCAGAGCGCAATGAAAAGCGAACCGTCATCTACAAAGCGGATGATGTTCGGGCGGAATTTTAGACTTTGTGCTGCTAAAACCTCAGTGACCTGCTGTTTGGTCGTGACGCTGAAACATTCCCACGATGAATCGTAATAGTGAAGCAGGCACTGCGACGTGGCGCAACCGAGAGTCTTTGCGCAGGTTGCATTCGCAACGTCGGCACTGATGTCCCACTCGGCCGGGACAAAGATTGTGCAAGCAATCGGTACAACTGCCAACGACAGACGCAGCAACGGAGATGGGTCAGGAAACTGCGGGAGCTGCCTTACCCAGAGGCCAGAGAATACCTTGGCATTCCCTGGTATGCGCCAGACTGGAACACCGGCTCGGGTTAGGCTCTGCCCTGTTCACTCGCCGTTCCTAGGAGCACCGCGTATCAGGTGTCTCGACCTTCAACGTTGCTTCGGGCGTCACAGATGCGACTGCAGGCTTCGGAAAGAACGGGACGTGTTGTGCTGGTCCATTCTTACCTCTGCCGACAAGTGTTGTGCGAGTCCATTCTTACTTCTGCCGACGAGTGTTCTGCTGGTCCATTCTTTCTTCTGCAGAGAAGTGTTGTGCTGGTCCATTCTTACTTCTGCCGACAAGTGTTGTGCGAGTCCATTCTTACTTCTGCCGACGAGTGTTCTGCTGGTCCATTCTTTCTTCTGCAGAGAAGTGTTGTGCTGGTCCATTCTTACTTCTGCCGACAAGTGTTGCGCGAGTCCATTCTTTCTTCTGCAGAGAAGTGCTGCGCTGGTCCATTCTTACTTCTGCCGACGAGTGTTCTGCTGGTCCATTCTTACTTCTGCCGACAAGTGCTGTGAAAGTCCATTCTTTCTTCTGCAGAGCGCTGGTCCATTCTTACTTCTGCCGACAAGTGCTGTGAAAGTCCGTTCTTTCTTCTGGTCCATTCTTACTTCTGCCGACAAGTCTTGTGCTGGTCCATTTTTTCTTCCGCCTAGTTCACGAGATCGGCGCGTTTGAGGTAAGTGGCTGCGCGTGCCAAGAAGCTCAGGGTGTGCCTCGCCGGGTCGCGCCTTCCCTTCCCGTGCAGATCGCAAAAGTCGCCCCAAGCAGCCTGTGTTGCGTGTAAAACAGCGTAACACGAGCGTAACATGATTATCTTGGCTGTAAAGCAGCGTAACACGAGCGTAACATGATAACTTGGGCTGTAAAACAGCGTAACACGAGCGTAACATGATACCTTTGGCTGTAAAACAGCGTAACACGAGCGTAACACGAGCGTAACACGAGCGTAACACGGTGTGGCGTCAAACTAGAAGCGTGGCTTAAGGGTCTGGCACTGCAGAGTCTCCGGTGATGGAGGGTTGTGACTACTGTGACCGACGCCAGGATCACACTTGCGAATTATTAGATAGCGCTTTTTGAGGCTTAAGGTCCGGTAGTTTAGAGTCTCCGGTTGACCATTGAGACTGGTATCGGGTAGTGATGGGGATTGTAACTACACTACTGTGGCCGACACCGAGATCACACTTGCGAATAGCGCTTTTGGAGGCGTAAGGTCGTTGACCATTGAGGCTGATATCGGGCAGTGATGGGGGTTGTGACTACTGTGGCCGACAACAGGAACGCATTTGCTAAACGCGTGCCCAGTGTACTACTTTAGTATACGGTAGGAACTGGAGCAAAGCGCATGGCAGGAGGAGCTCACCACCCGAGCCTACAACAGGAGAACTCGGGTGGGTTGAGGTGGGTCTTCTGAGACTGAATTTTTCTTCCCGCCCTCCCTTGCCCCCAATGTGATCTTTTCGCCTGATAGCGCGTGCCTGTTGACCATGTCAATGGGCCAACATGGTCAACAGGCACACGCTATCCCATTCGCTAGCAAGCAAGTTATCAGGCTTCTGTCAGACTTCTCTCCTCCCTTCCCTTTCTGATGAAGGATGAACTCGATGACCCAAGCCGAGACCGAGTGCGATGAGGCCAGAAGCTAGCTGGCAATTCCCCACTGGGTTGTCTTTTCACTCAGGACCATCTGCCCTGTCGTGTTTGTGTGTCTTGTCGTGTAAACGGAAACTTCTCACTCGGGACTTGCCCTGTTGTGTTTGTGGGTCTTGTCGTGTACGGGCAGACCCGCATGTCACGTCCGTTCAACACGTGGTTCGGTAGTTACAGCACTTGGGAGTCGAGCTTTTCCCTCCAAGCCATGTATAAAAACGAAGAACACCTTGAAAGCTGCGTCCGTGCTCTGGAGGGCCCTGATGTTGTCTGCGAGGCGGTCTTTTTCGCCGTTTTCCTGCGCGTTTTCGATCTCCGGCGGGTTCCCGATGGTGGCGACCGCGTCCATAAGCTGCGCGAGCGAATGCCTCGTCGGGTCGTAGGTCGACAGGGCCCGCTGGTCGCACCACATCCACCACCTGTCCTTCCAGTCGTCGGACAGCTTCTGTCCGACTTTGATCTTGTGGACCAGACTGGCGTGAAAAGGGGTCTCGGCGGGTTGCGGCTGGGGGTATGACGGGCGGTCTGGCTTCCGCTCGCCGGCGAACGGTGTGGCCTCTAAAGGAGGCTCGCCGCATTGGGCGACCGCCATGCAGAGCTCCCAGTAGCTGAGCTTCGCGGGGTCGCGGGTGCCGCCGTTGGCGTCGCACCAGACCCACCAGCGGGCTCGCCACTCCGGCGACGCCCGCTGGCCGCTCTTCACCCGCCCGACCAGCTCCTCGATAGGCGGGCCACACCGCGCTCCCGGCAGCGGGAAGGGCACGTCCGGGTGGGCCGGCTCGTTGCCGACCGCGGCCTGCGGCGACAAGTGCACGGCCGGGCGCTGCCGCTGCTGCGTCTGCTCCCGGCACGACAGCTCGCTCGCTGCCCTGCAGGTGGCGATCCCGCGGTGGGGCACGGGCGTGTGGGGAGGGTACGGGTGGTACCCTGGACTGCTCGACTGCAGACAGGGGTCCACAGCATACGGTGAATGCACAGAACGTGCTGGCGACGGTGAGTTCGCTGCCGACTGGTACACGGCTGGCGGTGTGCTGACAGTGTCCATGGTCGCAATTTCCTCAAAAGATTTTCTTGTGTGTAGGGGAGGATTGGGAAAGTCCTGCGCCACGGTATGTTGTTTGATAGAATGAAAGGTTCGCTCGAGAATCCGAGATACTCGTTCATCGGTGTGCGTCCATTTTACCCTTACTTCCCTGCCGCTTCGTCTTCGCCGCGCCGCGTGATGAAATACTCGAGGGGGAGAAACCAATACGACTGTGTCTTGTGTTGAGCCTTCACGCCACTAAACTCAGATTTAGCTGTGTCTTGTGTTAGCCTTCCCGCCACTAAACCCAGATTTAGCTGTGTCTTGTGTTAGCCTTCCCGCCACTAAACCCAGATTTAGCTGTGTCTTGTGTTAGCCTTCCCGCCACTAAACCCAGATTTAGCTGTGTTCGTGTAGGCTAGAGCACATTTACCTTCTACGAGATTGGTATGTTGCTGCGGTAGTGGGGAGTCATCGGCATGCTGCTCGCAACTAGCAATCTCCCCACGTACATCCTGCAAAGCAGGCGCGTATGCAACAAAAAGAATCGAAGGCGGAAAGGTCAAGGTGTGTTTGTCACGATTCGTCGTGAAGGCCTTGACAGCCAGGACTCAGGGCTTTCGAAATGGGGCAAGAGTGAAAGCGGGCCAGCAAGGGGGTGACGGTGGGAATGTTTTTTACTGCCGGGCAATTTACTTTTCTGCATCACCGTGAGCTACTTTTCTACACTCCAAGCTTACTTTTCTTACACTCCAAGCTACTTTTCTTACACTCCAAGCTACTTTTCTTAAACTCCAAGCAAAACTGGTTTCCAGTGGTAAATAGCCTGTCATACTGACATCTTAAGGGGGAAAAAGCGGGCAATCCGCGAAGAATCTACCTCAGCGAGAGCATTTTTTGCCACACCATGCTCCCCGCCTGCAGACCTGCCGGGCCCGCAAACATGGACCAAATGCGAAGAATGAGTGATAAGTTTGACAATCGGAAGAGAAAACAGGCCAAGTCCACGAGGTTGCTACTTGAAATTGGAAAGCACATCTGTACATCAACCTGGCAAGCAGATTTGCAAAAGCTAGGAGTCAAACCTGCACCTACTACGATGTTGTCGACACAGCGTTGGCGGGCTGTGGCTGGCCGTGTAGCTCACTCGTGGTGCAGAAAAGTAAGTTGCCCCTGGCAGTAAAGCTATCTTCTTACCTCGAGAACGTTGTTTTCTTGCACTCGGGTTTTCCAGATTGCCACTCGAGCCCTACGGGCTCTCGTGGCAATCTGGAAAACCCTCGTGCAAGAAAACAACTTTTCTCTCGGTGAATAAATAGCTATTTTTGGGGGACGCGGGTATCAGCCCTATACAAGTGTTAGTAAACCGACCATCCCCGCTTGATGGACTAATTAAAGTGGACAGGGCCAGTTTTTCTGAAGGGCAGCGCACTGAAACAGATAGAAGGCAGCGCGCAGCACATTCCCACACCCCCAGTACTTGAAGCCGCCGCAGTCGTCGCGAGCGATATAGCTACGATCGCCTGCCAGCTGGGTGCAGGAACCTGCAGAGCCACGGGCAGTGCCCGCCTGGTGGACGGTCATAGTGACCCGAGTGTGCTGAATGGCCACAACTCAAGTTCGACTCGTGATGCTGGGGCATTCCCACTACCCGGTATGGCGTGAGGCTGTGACACTTGGCTTCTGCCCGAGCGAACGCGCCCAAACGTTATCATGCAGGGTCAGAACCTTGTGTCTTTTTGGAAATGGCCAAATTTTTATTTCCAGAAAAAAAATGGGTTTTTTGAATTTTTAAATTTTGGAACAAAAACTGCGGCAATTTTTGCGGAAGTTGAGCAAAAACTTTTTTTGCCAAAAAAATTTTTTGGGGTCCATCGGCCCCGCGGGAGCGTTTTAAAAAGACACAAGGTTTTGACCCTGCATGTTATCCAGATATTTTGGCCGAAATAACTCGAACCCCGGTCAGAGGTTCTGGGGAATTGGACCAGTCGGTTCTCCAGACCGGGAAAACCGGAAAACCGGGCGGAATCAGACTGGTCCAATTTTTTTTTCCGATTCGATGTCAATCCCGATTTTCCGACGGATCGAGAGCGCAGCTTCTGGAGCTTCACACGTTCTTCGGCGAGGCTGTGGTGACACTTGGCTTCTGTCCGGCATACCCGCCCACATCTCATCCAGATTTTGGCTAAAATACCTCGAAACCTGGCCAAGAGGTTCTGGGGAATTGGACCAGTCAGTTCTCCAGACCGGGGAAAAACCGGAGCTTCGCTGGTTCAATTTCTTTCCCGACTCACACGTTCTTCTTCGGCAAGTACCTGCAGAGCCACGGATAGTGCGTCACGAGGGCCGGCACGATGCAAAGGGCAACAATTGTGAATATGGGGTCGGATGCGGCGCAGTGGGGTACCACCATCGCGACGACGAAGGCAAGGAACGCGTGCGAGAGCAGAGGCAGCCACCCCCCGGTGAGCCACACTACCAGCCGAAAGGCAGCGCACAGCAGCCCGAACAAGCCCCAGTACTTGAGCCACCGCACCTGGCCCGGCGCGTCGTCGCGGGTGATGGCTACGATCGTCTGCCAACTGGGGTACAAGAACCCGAAACCAAGGATGCCCAGGTCCGCTAATAGAGTCGGCATAGCTACCCCAACCCAATACCACCCCCCCCGAACGCCCCCTGTGTAAGGATAGGTGTTCTATGCGTGAGGAAAGCTGGGTGTCCTATGTCTGAGAAAAAGTTAGGTGTTCTACGCGTGAGGAAGGTTGTGGTGTCCTATGCGTGAGGAAGTCTGAGTTGGGAAAAGACGGCTGACCCTCCTGCTCCCAACTAAAGTGGGCAGGGCCAGGTTTTCTAGATGGCAGCGCCGTCCGTTCGCGGCGTACCCAGCGAACCGCGATCTCGAGTTCAAACCCGAGTGTTTTTTTCTCCTGTGGCATCGTCTATCCTCTGCAGCCTTCGACTATGGAAAGTTTAAACGCACCCCGCGCGACTCCCCGCGTTCAGGACTGTTGAACTCTAGACTGCCACCACACTCATCGTTGAGCTCATCGTTCAGGAATTCCACCAACCACGGGCACAAAAGTGCCAACAGCGGACCGGCCAGTAGTTAGCCGGCACATATGGTGTGACATCCAGTAGCAGAAAGTCTTGTGGCAAAAAGTTTTTTCTTTTTTTCTGAAAAGTTTTTTTTTTCTTTTTTTGCACGCGCGCGCGTAAATTTCTGTGGGCCGACGGACATGGGCCAAAAGCCTACCCTAACTGTTAGGGCCTAACTGGCGGGGAAAAAAAAAGAAACGGCAGGACTTGAGGAAGAGGAAGAAAGAAACGCTCTGAGGGTGGGGAGGTGAGGGGCAGAAGAGCGAGAGCGTAGCGGTTCTACCGCAGCACGCTGAAAGTACTAGTAGTAGCGTAAAAGTCGAACTTTGAGTGCGTGAGCCCCTCCGAAGAAAGGTCCATCACACTTGCATAGTTCGTGCGGGGTTGCGCCTTGGTCGCGGTGGCAAGCTATGTAAGCCCTGTCAGGACCGTTTAGACACTCAGCTAGCCACCAGCTGCATGTGGAGTATCAAATTGTAGCCCTACCCCCGTGTTGCGTAGTTCCTGCGTATAAGTCGATCTTTGAGTGCGTGAGCCCCTCCGAAGAAAGGTCCATCACACTTGCATAGTTCGTGCGGGGTTGCGCCTTGGTCGCGGTGGCAAGCTATGTAAGCCCTGTCAGGACCGTTTAGACACTCAGTTAGCCACCAGCTGCATGTGGAGTATCAAATTGTAGCCCTACCCCCGTGTTGCGTAGTTCCTGCGTATAAGTCGATCTTTGAGTGCGTGAGCCCCTCCGAAGAAAGGTCCATCGCACTAGTTCCAAGCTACTTAGCCCGGGTCTCTGGGTCGCGACCCCCTCCTTCTTTTGGTCGCCTGGTCCTGCGTCTTGTTGGTCCGTCCGGGCTGGGGGCTTCGCGCTTCCCCTTCGTCTTGCATCACCTCGTCTCCACTCCCTGCCGCACGGGCTCCTACGTTTTGTGCCACCTGCGACGCGGGTCGCTTTACTGCTTTTCTGCGTAGTTCCTGCGAACTTCGTTACTTCGGTTCTCGGGGGTACCAGTATGTACTCAGGCATTTGGTGCGATCCGTCTTAGGAAGTGGCACGACAAGGCGGGTTCCTAGCAAAAAATACCGGCTCGGTAACTTGGTGTGAGATCAGTTGTAAGTTACGCCGAGTTCTCTCCGGGTTTGTGCCTAATTGGCTTTGCGGGTTCGATGAGAATGCGGATCACACACCGTAACTAGTGAAAAAAGTGCGAACGACTGTCAGGGTGAACTGTTTTTTTTATTTGTTCCTCGTTCGCGCGCGCGGAAAATTTTGAGAAATCCCGGAAAAAAAAGATAGTTGGCGAATAGTTGAGTTGCAGCTCTTGACAAAGATAGATGGAAAAAAGAAGGTGGTTTTATTCTTCGCTTTTTCTCACGAACGGGGGGGTTTGGCTTTGTAGGTTCTCCCGACTCCCCAATTCGTGGTCAGCACAAACTCAAGAGGTCTAGTCAACTATTCCCTGCAGTATTGGCATACTTTCAAAAAAAGAAATAGTGTGGCTCCGTGGCCCGTCATGGCACTGTGCAGCGCAACACGATACTACATTTTCACAACATTATATCCACGGTTCCAGTTTTTTGCCCAAAACGGTAAAGTTGCCCAAGTTTTTACCTAAAACGGTATGGTTACTCAGGGTTTTGCGCAGTCGAGCTGCAGTACTACGTACTGCAGCTAATACACGTACGTCTTGACAGCCCGCTCAACGTAAAACCGCCCGAGCCACGCGTTAGACCTCAAAAAGAATTACCGTGCGTGTTGCTTCCTTGCAAGAGCTGGCTGAGAAGTGCAAGTCGTGGGTGATGCTGTTCAATCGTATGATCACCTACTACCCTCGGCTTCGCGCGCTTGTACAAAGAGGGCCGCATTCCATTCCAAAAGCTGAAAGCTGACAAAGATCTTGCTCAGCCTTGATGAACTTCCTGTGGCGACGTTGCTGACGGAACGCAAGGGCGTCAACAAGGCCATCGTCCAACGCCGATCCCACGCTGCACGCTTAAAAACTGACAAGAACAAGAGCGAAGTTTCGCCGAGCTGCTTGCTACGCTTTGGTTTTCAGAATCGAAGTCTTTTGCGCTACGCAACACAGCGCAGACGTCCCTGCTAGGGACCCCACACGTGACTGGCAGCAAGATGTCATCGACGCAAGGAAGTTCATCTTGAAGGAGCCGGAAACCAAGCTCACGGCAACATCTGAGCTCATGCTCTTTGCGCTCGACACCGTGCTGGGACTGCCTGTTTGTCGTCATGCCCGGTCAGATTCCTGCAACAGCTCACCAGCATTTCGATTGGGTGTACAAGTACAATGCCGGAGGTTGTGAGCGGACACACTACTTTGAGACCATGAACACGTTTAACGGGCTCGGGACGAAGTTTCATAAGAGCAATGAAAAGTTAACTCGTCAACTTTGGAGAGTGTCCGGGACAAAGCGCACTTGATGTACCCTTTTGTGACAGGGATACGCAAGTGTGCCCCGTACATCAACAGAGCAGCAGCTCGCGCAACTTCCCGGAACGGACTTCACGGCGGAGGAGTTTAGCAAGATCGTGTACCGCACGTCTTCGAGTAATCGTCGAAATACGACGACTACTGGGAGGTTATGCATCGGTTTCTCGAAGAGTGCGGCATGGCTTTAGACGACAGGCGTCACGGAGAAATCGCGCGGTTAACACCGGAGCTCTCTGCAGCATTCTGAGGAGGAAGAAGAAGAAAAAGGCCGCTCCTGGTCCAGGAACGTGACGGTCAACCACAGCTTGCAAAGCTTGAGTCGGAGGCAGCACAGTGCCACAACCCCGTCCGCTCTGCCCTGCGGCTGACCGTCTCGACGAGCTTGTGTTCAGCGCCCCAAGGTGCGCCACGCCTTGACGCTTTAGTTTGGGAAATTGGTAGCCACTTGACCCGTAGGCCCGTGGCTCTGCAGTACCACCGAACACGTGAAGCTTGGCTCCCGTGTAGCAGGCTTTCCCTGGCGCTGGCATTTCTGAGGAGGAAGTTAAGAAAACGCTTCGGGAGGATGCTATCATTCCTTCCGAAGCCCCCGCCCGAATTTGCGGGTTTGCGGGTTTGCGGGTTCGCGGACAGTAGCAAGTAAAAGCGACGCTTCGCTATGGTTTCTCGCCACAGTCGCGTGCGGGCAAAAAACACCGCGTCGATGGCTAAGAAACACATTCGGGCCCATAATCAGGATGGTTACCCAAGACGAAGGCCATCATCCCTGTGGGTGAGCCACAATGCGGCAGCAGTGAACAGTCTACAACACAGCAGGCCGCCAGCAAAAATATTAAACACTTCCCAAATCCAAACTTGAGTGTTTAAACAGCTGGTGTCGGGTTTCTTTTTTTTTTTTTTTTTCGACGTTTTCGGACATGCCCTTTCCGAATACCCCCCACTACCTTTGCGAACTTGGTTTGTGTCAAGTTACTAAGGGAGCCTCCAACTATTTTTTTTTCCTTTTTTTCTTTCCCGTTTTTTTTTTTTTTTTTTTTTCGCGCGCGCGCGGAAAATTTTGGGGAGCCGTGTAACGCGGAACAAATAAAAAAAAAGAGTCCACCCTAAAAGCAGGTGTGGCCCTAAAGCGTGAATGTAAATAGAGATTTTGCCCGAACACGTTTTTTTGCACTTTTTTTGCACCAGGCCACAGCCAGGCCTTACGTTCAGCATGCTAAACGTACTGATTTCAGCACGTTAATTCTAGCGTTATTTTGTGTATTCTTTTAGTTTCTCTTTGTACACATGCTGAATCAGTACGTTATCAGCACGTCCAAGATGCCACCCGAAGGCCACCCAAGCAGGCCCATGCAGGTCTTTCGAAGAACTGGTGGAGGAGGGAGCAAGCTGGCTTGGATGCCTGCACATGACAGGCATACCCGTTTCTTCGGGCTTACGCGAGTGGGGGAATTGGGTGGATCATACCGTTTTTTTCGGCTCGCTACGCGAGCCGAAGAAAGGGATGATAAAATACTCCATTACTTCGATGACCGCCATAGAGGGCCGCATATGATATGATCATTCATCAGAGTGCAAGAGACAAGTTACCACAGTCCGGAACGCAAAACAGACATAGCATGCCGTGTGGCTCGGCTCGATTTCTTCGTTCGATGAAGAACTATTCAGAAATGTTTTGTGACCAAGCTAGGAGCCTCTGAAGGTCTTAGCTTTATATTGGCAAGCGTTGACACAACGCCATTCGAGTTCCTGTTGGAACTTGCGCCTGGCAAACTTCCGATAGTGATGATGGTGATGATCTTAGCGGCAGTGCTGGTACAACCTCCTCAGCACAGACGACAGAAAGAAAGCGAAAGCGCGAAGAATCCGACATTCCTCAGTCCGAAATCTTTCACCCTCTCAGTGTAGCTACGATCCAAAAACGGGTGCAAAAAGCAGGCGGAAAAAGTGCCAAAAAGACGTAAATAGGATCTTGGATTTTGCCCAAAAAGAGCGTAAATCGGGCCACACGTGCCTAAAAGTGTTTTAGAGCCAAAGCTTGCTTGTTTTGCAGTGCATTTTTATTCCCTTTCTCTGGGCCCGCTTACAGAGACGGACCTCGCTTCGTGGTGCCAGCAGCCTTTTAAGAAGGCCGCGGAAGTAGCCTGAGCCGGGAGCTACCGGAGAAGGTGTGTATCATGCAGGGTCAAAACCTTGTGTCTTTTTAAAACGCTCCCGCGGGGCCGATGACCCCCAAAAAAAAATTTTGGAAAAAAAAAAATTGCTCAACTTCCTCAAAAATTACTGCAGAGCTTGTTCCAAAATTTTAAAATTCAAAAACCCCAAATTTTTTCCGGAAATTTTTTTTTGGCCATTTCCAAAAAGACACAAGGTTTTGACCCTGCATGGTATGTGCTTAGGTATTACAACCTGGTTCGATTGCGGGATAACAGACTGCGGGTGAAATCCCGTTCAAACAACATGTGAAACCTCCAAATGGGTCGTGAACGCACACTTCCCAACAGTCCTGTAACCCGGGAACTTCATAAAAAAGATAGGTGTGCTTAGGTGTGACGAGTAGTTGTAACTACACCAAGTGATGTAACAAGTGGTCACTTGCTACACAACACGGTGAACTTGTTGAGAATTGGGGCAGTTTGCGGCTTCGCCTGCTTCAGGTCGCGAGACAACACTGCACCTGTACGTGTTCTCGTGGTCACCGCTACCGCGTTGACCTTTCCCGAGAGAGAGAGAGATAGCAGTAGTAGTTTGAACTTGTTATGCAGCAACAATCTGTGTCGATAGACTGCACCAGCCGCTACAGCATCTTCTTTGCACGCGTCGTGTCATGCTTCGGTCGCTTCTTGCCCCGCGTACTGTTTGTCTCCGGTGCGCGCTCACGTCCGAGTGATAGTAGTATGTGTCGTCTACCGAAGCTACCGGAGACAGCAGGCGCAGGGAGCCGGTCTTGCTTTACTTTTCTCTTCTTCGTGGAGACCCGCCCCCGGCATCCCGACTGTCCAATGACGGTCGCGAAAGGTTTGTGCCTACACCAAGGCGACACCAACAGAGAAAAAAAAAACAATCAGAATAAGTCAGTCGGGTGAGGCCAAAACAAAGATACCTGGGATAGCGGTGGGGAGTAGGCACGCCTCAAGCAGTCCAGGGGACTGTGCCTCCGCGTCCTGAATCCCAGGATCGCGTTCATGTGCGTCACCACGCCCAAGGCTGGAAGGTTCAGCTTCCTTTGCACAAAGGGCGATCTTAGTCAGGTGTTTTAGACACAACAATGTCTCGCGTGCATTCACACAGTGTTTGATGCTAGCTACAAAAAAACAGTATGGCGCTTTATTTGCGCACTAGCGGAACGCACCTGCTTTGGTAAGTTTCATGTAGTACGCTGCCAACTACTAATGTTTAGTATTTGACACAAGAAATGGAGGGGGAAGCCCTGAGGGGGAAAAAGGAAGAGGGGGGGTATTGCGTATACTAACATGGACCGCTAGTGCGCACAAACAAACGACATCAATGCATCGAAGGCATAGATAAATGATAAAGCTGGGAGGGAAGAGGAAGAGGCAGCAGTCTTCCGACGATGTCGAGTCAGTAGATCCTGGTGAACTCGTCAGCCGGGTTGTCCTTCGACGGAACGTAGAAGGGGTCCACCCGTGAATGAGCTTCCTCTGTCAGAGTAAGGCCTTCGCAGAGCATTTGGAGGGACACCGGATTCTGTGTGAAGCTTTTCCTCCAAGCTCCGATCACCGGTGTGTTGTCAACTCCAGCAATAAGCCTCAAGCAGGAAAACTCCCGCTCCCGAAGGATGTAGCGGACAAGCTGTAGTAGCGCATACATCTCCAACACGGAGATATCCTGGCGTCGGAGTTCAGGAGGGGTTGGGCCGTACTTGACCACCTCCTGTCCATCAATGACCACCCGGAAGCACCATCCGCGAAGGCTGGCGTCGGAGAACCCCCGCAAGACGTGAGAAGGGGGTGGACGCCACTCTTTCCAATCGTTCTGCTGTAAGTTGGTTAGTTGGATGGAGAGCAGGGTCCGTACCTCGTCCGGCAGAGAGACTTCTCTGGTCCAGAATTTGCCGTCAGGTATCTGTTGTCCCGAACAAATACTCGACATCCATCGCAGGAGGGAGGTGAAACCGAAGAGAGGTAGTTGGAGGGCATGCGCTCGCCACATGAGGATCCCGCATAGCCTCCACCAGAAACGGATTTCCTGGGTTTCTCCGAGGAAACTTCCCGCCTCGAAGACCGGTCGAACTTTGTCTACCCACTCCGGGTTCAGCCGCCAGTGTTTCCTTTCCAGGTCGACTTCCAGGCCTAGCACGCGGCTCTGAGTCGCCGGTTCCGCCTTTTCTCCGATAGTGGCGCCATACCTAGCGCACAGCGCTTCGAACCTTGCCCTGGCCAAGGCTAAGTCTGGGAGTGAGTCACTAACCATAATCACGTTGTCCAGCCATACAACTGCTTGCGTGGCTGTACCTCGTGTGGCTTCGGAAGCTATTGCGGACGCTACCGCTTGACCTAGCTGGGGGGCCGCACTGTATCCCATAGGCAGCCTGCGCATGCGAAAGTACTTTCCTGCCGTGCGGAAGGAAAAGAGCGGCCGGGTACCAACTGGCAGCTCGAACTGAAAAAAACCAGGCACCCCCCATTATGGTATCGACTATCGACTCATAGCTGGGCAGCTGACATGGCGGTAGTGGAAAGCGCTTGATGGCGCTGTCGATCGAGGGTCGAAATCTCAGCACCGCTGCGTGGAACACCAGGCTGCGCTTCAGCACCGATATGAAGGCTGCTGATTTGTAGCACTCGGCCATCGTCCGATGTGTCGATGCCTCCAGTTTCCTTAGTGTGCGGCAACTGTCCACGGTATCCGGTTTCCGGATCTGCGTCCTGGCCAGCTGGTTCTTCTAGATGGACAGAGAGGGTAAGGGGACCTGGGTGTGCGGGGTTGGAGGAAGTCAGTTCCCCCCCTTCTGGTACCCGTTTTTTGCCCTCCTCTTAGAATGCTGACCGTCCGCGTTTGCTTCCGCGGGGCGTTTGTTGGTGTACGGTGCCTTGGAGTCCCTTTGCTTCTTGGCCAGGACCACCGCGTCGGACGACTGGGAGGCCTTCATGGCGCCCCGCAAGACTCTGTCTGAGAAGTCCTGCCACTGCACTCGTAAGAGGTAGGTCTCGTACGAGGCACCACGGGCGACAGCCACAGCGTAGCCTTCGTTACCGGGTCTTGACTGGAGATGGAGGCTCTCCATTCGAACCATGATCTTGTGGAGTGCAGGGAGGAGGTCCTTTGACCAAGCTCCTTTCGGGTTCCGTAGGTCTGATAGGACAGACCATAGGTGACGCAGGGAGTGCTGAGCCCCGGTACTTGGGGGTTCCAAGAACGTGCTCGGAATGAATACGTGCTCAACACCGGTCCCATCTCTGTGCCGTCGCCAGCGCGGAAATAGAGTGCCTGCAGACAGGGCAGCGGTGTGAGTCTGGTTTACCAGGCGGTTGTTCGAAGCTCGTCTCAGCCAGGACCACCCATGCTACTAGTGCATAGGAATATCGGTCTTGGGTTGAAGGCAACTCTTACAACCGTGTCCGAGCAATCACGTCAACAACTTCGAGGGGCTGCCTTGTGCATATCTCGACGGAGGCTAGAGGGAAAAGTGAACAAGGAATTTTGCTAGAGAAGCGCGTCCTGCTATTCTGCGGATACTTTTAGCGGTATAGTGTCTTTCAGTTTCTTACGTCTTTAACCTTGGTTAAGTGCGCAATTGGTGGTGGAGCACGACACCCGTCATTTTTGTTACAATACTTTGTAACCCAGAGATACGTTTGCAAATTGAAACACTGTGACCCAGAGATACGTTTGCAAATTGAAACACTGCAACCCAGAGATACGTTTGCAAATTGAAACACTGTAACCCAGAGATACGTTTGCAAATTGAAACACTGTAACCCAGAGATACGTTTGCAAATTGAAACACTGTAACCCAGAGATACGTTTGCAAATTGAAACACTGTAACCCAGAGATACGTTTGCAATTTGAAACACTGTGACATTGAAACACTGTAACCCAGAGATACGTTTGCAAATTGAAACACTGTAACCCAGAGATACGTTTGCAAATTGAAACACTGTAACCCAGAGATACGTTTGCAAATTGAAACACTGTAACCCAGAGATACGTTTGCAATTTGAAACACTGTGACATTGAAACACTGTAACCCAGAGATACGTTTGCAAATTGAAACACTATAACCTACAAAGACTGTCAAAGTGCATCTCTTTTTGTTGAACGCTTCTAAACCCAGAGTTGCCTGTGCTTCGGTGGGCTGCAGCACATCCCTTATTTGAGATTCTTGCAGCGGGCAGCCTCCTCGAGTGTTTACTTCAAAGCGGGTGCGTGTTGCAATAAAAGATGCTTTGCATGCAGAACAAGGGGGCGGGAGAAAGAGGGAATGGTCGCTGCTCTTGGCGACTATGCGGCGAGCTTCGACAAAGAGAGTCCCCCCTTCTGTCACAAAACGGCACACAAACTGTGCACTCACCATAATATTATGACTGGTCATGTGGAAAGCACGAAACTACAAACGGCAAGACGACGTTCGGCGACAGTGAAACCACTCGCAAACTTGTACCGCACGCAATACTTGTTGTTTGATGACAAGTTTCCCGATTCATCGAGGGAATCCTTGAGGCATCTAAACGTACAGGGTACTTGGGTTGTTTGGGCAAATCAATTTGCCGATCCTTGGTGCGCTCCGTACGTTTGACACACACGTGCAGCGACAGAAACTGCTAAGCGTCTTGCCTGAGGGTAAACGGCAAGTCCCTTCTCCAAGGATTTACTGCACGAGCACACTACCTAGCACCACATACACGTGCTGTATTTACACTTAGCAGCTACGAGGTACACACACTCTTAGCTGCTAGTGAGCACTCGCCACACGTTGTAGCGTGCTATGCATACACATGTAGTACCCTGTAGGCCCTTGTAGGGTTACGTGGTATACCATGAAGTGTGCTACCGCCATCCGCAGCGGTAACGTACAGCGCTGCTGCATGCCACGAGGTGTATGAGTGCTCACAACCAAGCGCTGACGTGCTGATGGTGGGAACACGTACATACGTTGTAGCGTGCTATGCATACACATGTAGTACCCTGTAGATCTTGTGGGGCTACGTGGTATACCATGAAGTGTGCTACCACCAGCATGCCACGAGGTGACACATTGTTTTTCCTTTATCACTAACTGCGGCCTGCTGCTGGTTTGTTATCAAGCAAGTTGAACAATCCGCTGTGCCAATTCCCTCAGTAAACTGCAATACTCACAACCAAGCGCTGCCGTGCATCATACGTTGTAGCATGCTGTGCATGTGGGTTTTCAGGGTACGGGAAACTCCGGCCGACGTTGTTTTCTTTCTGGAATGTTTCGAGTTTCAAGGATCCGGTGTTCCTATGTCGCCGGTCGACAGTAGAGGCCGGTTGGGGTTCTTTCGTCTGGGTAAGGCTGGTGCGTCGTTGCGGCTCTGTTTTCTGCGACTTTACTGTTCTGTTCAAGCATTTCTTTCGAGGTGCAATTTCGCTTGGCTTTTTTTAGAACAACATACCACGCCGTGGACATGTCGGTAAAATAAGAGCCGTCGCTCGCACAACCGCGGCCGATATAATAAAATCCTCACTCCTATGCTTGTGTTTGTCACTCTTGTCCACCGCTCCTGCACTGCTTGCCGCGCGCCGTATGGAAGGTGAAGCCAGAAAGCTGCTAATCTTGCTGCTGACCACATGAAGTGGTGCAAGCCACTATGTTCCTCTGGACGGATTGGTGCGGCAAACCTGTCGTTCGGATTATTATTAGTCTTCAAAGAAACAAGTTTCTTTTCCTGATGATGGGAAGAGAGAGTTGTTTTCGTTGAACGCAGTGCCTGATCGTTTTGAGTAAAGCTGGATTCAGGACGCAGTTGAAAATGCCACGGTTTGCGGCGACGAGCTTCTCATTTCCTCCAACATTTCATGTTTGGTAAAATCGAAAGTTGGCGCAGTATTGGAACTTGCCATGTTATACATAACACGTTTTTTCGCGCACACAGTCGACGGCTAGGCGACAGCAAGTGTCCTTCTAGCCCACCCGAGAGCAAATGATTCCCTTGGAGGAGCGATGTTTGTTCTTAGAAAGAAGCGACAGCGCAAACCCTCTTCGTGCTTTCAAACTGACCAACTTACTTGGCACTGCGTCACTCCCAACTCCAATCATGCATGGCAGGCACAACATTGGCCAAACCAGCAAACTAAGATTTCCCCCCCGAGTGATCACTTCCTCGGCCAGCTCGGTAATGCTCGTTTGAACGGTTTTCGAGCGCAGCGAGAGTGCAAGCGGGATGGAATTCCGGGTGGTGACCGGAAAATCTTACTTTGTTGTTCAGCCAGAACACTGCCTCTCATGCATGCCGGGTGCTAGCATACCCTCAGGGAATACAAGCCGAGCCTCTGCCCTGTACGTCGAGGGAAAAACGAAAATAAATAAATAAATGAAAAACCACCAAAATTGGCCAAAAATGACAAAAAGAAAAATCTGAAAAGAATTCCGACAGGGAGGTTGTCGGGCACATTCCCGACAGCCCTGCACGGTGAACTCCAGCAGCTTTTGCTCGAGCTAAAGTCCGGCCTCAAGTGCGGGTGTGACCACACCCGGAAATAGGGTGTACACATCCTTTCACACCCTATTTTCGGGTGTGGCACACCCGCTTTTGAAGAGTCTGGTTTCACTCGAGCAAAAGTTGCTGGAGTTCACGGTCTGGGGCGCATTGTGGCATAGTGGCACGGATGAATCAAACTGACTGGCACGGCAGGATTTCCCACGTTAGCAGAGTGCAGCATCATCTCCATTCTCAAGAACGGACAAACAACAAGCAACCAGCATCCCGCTTTTCCCTGACCCCTGATCCCATTCTTTACCTGTCACCGTCTCACGGAGTGTTGATTGGTTCAAAGTTCGAAGAGCAACAGGCATGTGGAACCGATGAAATTGCAATTGCTTCCTTTGCGGTACCGTTCTCGAGGGAATGGGATAAGTCTCGAGGGAATGGGATAAGTCGACACTCCCGTCAGTCAGTTTTTTGACCGCTTCGCTTGGGGTTGTTCTAGGGGGGTCCCTCTCTTACGGGAACCGGCATGGCCGGAAGAGCTACGACTAGCATGGGGTTCTTGGGGTTGGCGGCCGAGGCCGCCTTCCAGGCGTTTTTGACGTCCTCGCCATTTCGGTGCGGGCTACAGCCACGCGTAGGATATGGTCATTAAACTCCCCGAAAGGAATGTCTTCCACGTATATGACTCATAGGCCACTCCGCGTGCACGGGCCACAGAGTGGGGTAATCCCGTCTCGCTGAAGTATTTCAGCGTCTCCATGCGCACCATGATCGCATTGAGGGCAGGAAGCTGTTCCTCCCTCCACGTGTCCCGCTCTCTGCTGAGTCGCAGGACCTTCCACAATGTCCGCTGTTCTTGTCCGACAGCAGTGGACCCAGGGGAGGTTGGCCGCTCGAGGAACGGACCATACCTACGAGCGACCTCGTTGAGGATCGCATCGACACAGGAGGCTGATCCTATGTATGGGAGCCAGGCTCCAACCCGTCTGACATCGAGGTCGTACGGGATCCTCAGCGCCTGTTGCTGGGCTGACAGCTTAGCGGCGAGCAGGAATGTGCGCTGCTTGGCAGCAATGTTGGCCAACTGGGCAACGGCGGGATCAGAGTGCCTGAGGAAGGCTTCTGGAATCTCGGGTCCGATGTCCGGTGCATCCGAGAAATCGCCGAGGGCTGACTCGGCGTCCCAATCGGGGGGAAGAACGGTGGGGTCTTCTCGCTCGACCGGCACCAGCTCCTGGCCCTTGTGGACCAGCCAAGAACAGACAGGGCAAACCCAAGGCTGATTGGGGTTCTCCGGAAGAGCGAACCGAGACTGATTCTCTTTAGTTCGCAGCCTAGCTTTTAGGCAGTGGGCCAGGCCGATGGCTCCACAGCGGGCACATCGATTGCCGCGGTTAGGACCGTGTGTGCTGTCACACGAAGGGAAGAACACGCACCTCGAATGTCCTGCCACCGGCCTGGCGTTAGGCGGGAACTCGGCCACCGGGATCGCATCCCAATCGATATCGGTGAGGTCCATGTCCTCACGTGATGGCACAGCCGGCATATTTTTTGTTTGTGCGTATGTGCTATCACCTGTATGGTAATTTCCACAGTACGCTGCCAACCGTCACTTTTTGATAATGACAACCGCGGTTGTTACCATAAAAAAAAGTCTGTGTAGTGAACTTACGTTTGTTTCTGCGCACTTCCTTCAAACTTATTTTGTTCATATAACGGGAGTGAGGATAGGACGCTGCCATGGATCTGTTTCTGTTCTTGACAAATTGCACTTGTTAGACACAAAAATGGCAAGAATCTGAAGAGTCGGCAAAAACTCTGGTTTTTTGGATAATGTGAAGCCTTGGCCAGAAGGTTTTCCTTCATATCCCAAAGGGATTGTCTGGTCTTTACGAAAGTACCGTCGGGACTTTTCAAAAGTTTTTCGGCCATACAAGGGACTTTCCCAAAGGTTGTCGTCCATACAAGGGACGTTTCAAAAGGTTGTCGTCCATACAAGGGACGTTTCAAAAGGTTGTCGTCCATACAAGGGACTTTTCAAAAGTTTTTCGGCCATACAAGGGACTTTCCCAAAGGTTGTCGTCCATACAAGGGACGTTTCAAAAGGTTGTCGTCCATACAAGGGACGTTTCAAAAGGTTGTCGTCCATACAAGGGACTTTTCAAAAGTTTTTCGGCCATACAAGGGACTTTCCCAAAGGTTGTCGTCCATACAAGGGACTTTTTTGAAAGTACGGCGTCCATATAAGTGTAGTTCTCCATACAAGGTATTTTTGAACATCTGCCGTCCATATAAGGTACCAAAAAAGTCTGTCCATACAAGGTCCCTTCTGAATGTGTGTGTCCATATAAGGGTACTTACTCAGACTGTCCATACAAGGGTATTTTGCAAAACCTGGTGTCCATACAAAGGCCCTTTCAGAAACTAGGGAGCCCATGCAAAGGTTTATTCCAAAAGTTCGGCTCCGGATAAGGTACTTTGTTCAAAGAAGAAAGGCTGCCACCTCGTGGGGTGGGCCACGGAACGCAACGGTCAACCACAGCTAGCAAAGCTTGAGTCGGAGGCAGCACAGTGCCACAAACCCGTCCGCTCTGCCCTGTGGCTGACCGTCTCGACGAGCTTGTGTTCAGCGCGAGCGCCAAGCCCCAAGGTGCGCCTAGCCTTGATGCTTTAGTTTGGGGAATCGGTAGCTACTTGTCCCGTGTAGCAGGCTTTCCTGGTACCAATGCTTGCAGCATCGCAAAGAACAGAGGCTTGCAGCCTCGAAAAGAAATGCGTAGTTTCGTTGTGAAAAAAAAAACACTGATATCCATGCAGACATTGCACACGGTTTTGCGCAGCAAAACGTGGGGGCTGCTAACCCCACTGCTTCCCCGTGAAGCTTCGTTCTCGTCAAAGTTGGGCTTCGGGTCAAACCGAAATGGTTTGATGGAATCTTTTGCCGCAACACCCGCTGGTGATGGTGTAGTGCCATCTTTTTTTCTTCTTTTCCCCCGCCGGCTTTTCCAAATTTGGACTGACAATCCAAATGTGGATATAGAATTAGATTCTTCTTGAACTCTCAGTGAGTCTGCGATGGGGATAAATCGCAGCGGGTTAGTTGCAAGCGCGGCGTCACATGCGCTATCGCACGACGCTTAACCCGCATCCAATTTTGAGATCGAGCCGTCTGCCTAGGTTCGTCACCCGAGATATCCGGTATTTGTTTTCCCTCCCAGCCTCCGACGACCCCAAGTGTCAGACAAGCCCCACACGAAGGCAGTCGTTTTATTGTTGTGTTGCCGACAAGCTACCGGGGTTGATGTACAGTCTTTTCAGTCATTTCTGTGTTTCCGACGATCCTGTACGGGCGCACAGATACTTTTTTTTTCTAGACTGGTTCCTTTTCTTTTTTGGCAGCTGCAAGCTGTGGTTGACCGTCACGTTCCTGGAATACCAGGAGCGGTCTTTTTATTTTATTTTATTTTTCCCGTTGACTGTTGACAAACGCGTGTCAGACTAGCCCACCCCGGGGTGGTTGGTTCCTTCAGGGGGTCTCCCCCGTCCTGAGCTTTGTTTGGGTCCAAGATGATGGGCCCCCCTTCGGCTATTTATTTTCCTTTTCTCTCTCTTTCTCATACCTTCATTTATTTTTTATTTTTCCTTCTTCTTTCTTCTTCTTTTGCGAAGCTTTGCTTATGCATTGGTACCAGGGAAAGCCTGCAACACGGGAGCCAAGCTTCACGTGTTCGGCGGTACTGCAGAGCCACGGGCCTACGGGTCAAGTGGCTACCGATTTCCCAAACTAAAGCATCAAGGCTTGGCGCACCTTGGGGCTTGGCGCTCGCGCTGAACACAACCTCGTCGAGACGGTCAGCCGCAGGGCAGAGCGGACGGGTTTGTGGCACTGTGCTGCCTCCGACTCAAGCTTTGCAAGCTGTGGTTGACCGTCACTTTCCTGGACCAGGAGCGGCCTTTTACTTTTTTTCTTCTTTCTTCTTCTTCTTCTGTGTGAATGAAAGCGAGAATGTGGGGGGTAAGCCGATGAAGCTAGCGCACAAGGTTTGCCTGATCTCGCACCTACTTTCCGATACCAAATAGATGCTCTATTCAAACTCTTCTTCTTGTACTTTTGGCAGGCCTTTCTCTACCGACAGCTGTTGTTTGAGTCAGTGTTTTCCGTTTTTCTTTTCTTTTCTGGCATTGCAGTGCATAATACAGAGACGTGATTTTGGCCAAAAACGGGTGTTTTGCGCATCTGGACGTTTTTTGGCCTGAAGGCTTTGTACAACCCTGACAATGTATGGCCCTTTAATCTGCGGAATTCTATTTTATGGCCATGCAATTTATGGACGAATTATTTTATTTTTTGGAGGGGCCCAGAATTAATATTTCCTGTCCAGGCTCTTGGACAGGCTCTCGACCTTTTTTCGGACCGGAAACTAGCTATGCCCCGACCACCCACCGCAGAGACGCAAATTAGGCCTGCGCCGCAGGCGCGGAAATTTTTGAACAGTCACAAAAGCAAATGCTTGTTTCCGATAGAGAAGGATGTTCTTGCTAAAAAGTACCTCTGACTGGTCCCAGTTTGCGATCGATGGACTGTGGGCAGGGCTTACTTACGGCTTCAAAACTGATTGGACAATAGTTATTGAACTGACCGGTCGCTGTGTGTTCTTCTCGCCGAGCCCTTTCCTGTCCACAGCATGGCCAGTGACTTGTTGCTTTGGTCCTATAATTTGTGGTCAGCTAATATGGATTTGTAATTTATGGACGAAGTAATTTATTTTAGGCGATTTTTGGCGAATCCATAAATTAGAAATCCATAAATTAGAAAGCGGGGTGTATTCGGGCACAGCGGGAGGCACAGCTCTTGGGGTCATGGGTCGTTTCGGTTTCGGGTGGTGCGAGCGTGAGGCGTGTCTATCCAAGATGGTGGAAGAGGGCAGTACTCATGGCATTCACGGCGGCAAGGGCACTTCACGAAGGCAGAACACACGGCCTCTGGATACAGCGACGACAACTTTCCTAGCCTGTGGGCTACCACGAACTTCACAGCATAGTCTGTAAAGGTCGGAGAGGCTGATTCCAGGCTTGCTCCGAGCCAGTTCGACGAGCACACGCGGGAGCTCTTCAACGTGCGTACTCTGCCGACCCTCCTCGACCCTCCGCAACCTTCCGCCGGCCCATGCACACCCGGAGCCCCACCCAAGGTTCATGTGTGTACTGGAGTACACCTTGACACAAGATCCGGACACGAATTTATGTATATATAATTTTTTTTTTTTTTTTGCGCATTTGAGGTGCGCAAAAGACCCCCTGTATTATCCTATGTGGCATTGGCAGAATCGGGTCAACTGACCCGATTTAATACCAACGCGTCCCCGTGGATGCACGCTTGCCCACGTTCGTTGCTGATTACATCAGCAGGAATATGGCGATTTCTTGTTTAGAGAGAAAGTTGTGTTTGTGCGCGCTAGTGGGTGCTTTTTGAAAAAAAAATCGCACGTAGTACGCTGCCAACGACTAAAGTTTAGTACCAACAATGCGTTGATAAAGTCTTTGGTTGCCTGGATGGAGTTCGAGCCTCTGCTCCCCAGAGGAACCTTTTGTATGTGGCAAGTGTTGCCAGGCCGGCGCTCGTAACGCAAAAAATACACAAGTACGACGAATGGCGCTCAGGTCGGTCTTTCTTCTTTTTTTCCCTGTTGACAACTTAGCCCACCCGGGGGTGGTTGATTCCTTCAGGCAGGGTCTCCTCCGTCCAGAGTTTGCTTGGGTCCAGGATGATGGTCGCCCTTCGGCTATTATTATAATATTGAAGATTCCATCCTTGAATGGCGTGATTACCGTGGGCCTGGACCCTATCTGGACCCTAGCGCTAACCCGTGGCCCGGCCGGAAACCCTGGATTTACAGGCACCCTTGTGCCCCCACCCCCCCCCCCCCCCCCCAGGCATCTTGTTAAGAACCATCCATCCATCCATCAGCCGGCTGACCCCCCCCAGATCTCACCAGTTTACCTGGCCGGACAGCTGCCACCCCCGGCGGCCGCGGGCAGCAACCTTCGCAACGAGGGCGCGCGCAGCCATAAGTGTACGCAGTGATTCCAACTACAACAGCTGGCTTTCAGGCGGCAAGTTCGATCCGGAGGAGCTCGGCCTGTAGCTGTCACCCGTCAGTCTCAGAGCTGACTGCTGCCCCTGCCGAGTGCGGGGGAGTATGCGGTGTTTTTTGTGGTACCGTCGATCCCGAAGGACGATCAGTTTGGTGTTTTTTTTTTTTTTTTGCGCGGTCGACGATATACGTCGTTCTGATGTCTGACGACTTTGTTTCTTTGCTTGCTTTGTTTTCCTTGTGGACATTTTATTTCCTCCTTTCAAACTAAAACTTCTTCCTCTAGGACAATCCCTACTCACCAGTCAGTTTACTCCCTTTTGCAAATAGAAATTCAGCCAAGTGGCCTATTCTGACGCTTTGTCTCCAGGCTCTTGCTTAATTATCCGTAGACATACACTTCTCATGACCTCTCGTTTTTTTTTTTTTTTTTTTAGAGTGAAAGTTCGCTTGAAACTCTGGGGCTTTAAAGTCTCCGGGTGACCTTCGTCGTTATGGGAAGATATCCTTTGTGCTCTGAGTGTCGTAAGAGTGTTGGTTACACGAGGTAAGAGGATCGGTGGGTACCTTAGTTGTTGGTCATTGGTGGTTTCGGCCATTATCCACATACCTTACTTACGGTAGGCCCTCCTCAGTATGGTGCCGCAGTAGGTGTTTTGAGTACGCGGTGCTTTTTCTCGGGTAAGCGGCAGGGCATTCGCTTGGTCTCCGGCTCAAATCTTCCAAATTTGGACCGCTCACGGCTCTTGCGTCCGCACGCAGGAACAGGCTCAACACAGCGCGACGCGTATCTTCACGACAATGCTGGGCCCTGAGTACCTTGGATTGCACCGTGCCGGACAACGGCTCCCTCGAAGCGTCCCGTCTGCTCCCTTTTCCGCTTGTCTTCGGCATCCTTCTTTTCCAGCTCCGCTTCGCGAGCCGCTAGTCTGTCTCCTAGATCCACCAGCCTCTTTTCCAGCTGCATCAGCTCATCAGCCGTGACTGCTGCGTTCTGCTTCGGCGGCATCAGGTTGGTTACTTATTTTACTTTTAAGGCCGCGGAAGTCGGCTGAGCCGGGAGCTACCGGAGAAGGTATGTATGTGCTTACCGCCGGCGCTGTCGCCGCCGCCAGCAGCTGGAACACCGGCGGCGGCGCTTAGGAGGACTGGGCATCACTTGTCTACAAGCGCAAGACTCAGTAGTAGGGGTCTAGAGCATTGGGAAGGTTGGTCGAGGTTACCCCCCTCGAAATAACGAGAACAATGTAGGTTGTGCTCACGGCCGCAAGTATCAAGCAAAAATCGTTTAGTATGACATATCCTCCAGGAATGGGGAAAACACATGGCCCTCGAAGCAACAATCTTGCTGCTGCTGCTGCTGCTGGCGCTTCCGTGCGCCCATGCGGAGTCAGGTGTGTACGACATCGACGCGTTCGGCGCCGTGCCGGACAATGGCACCCTCGAAGCGTCCCTCGCCGGCCTCCGCCAGCAGCTGGAACCTCTGCCGGGGGTCTGGGTGCCGGTGAAGCGCCATTTGTTTTCTTCTTTTTCCCCGTGAACGGGGGGGGGAGGGTACCAGGGAAAGCCTGCTGCACGGGAGCCAAGCTTCACGTGTTCCACGGTACTGCAAGAGCCACGGGCCTACGGGTCAAGTGGCTACCGATTTCCCAAACTAAAGCATCAAGGCTTGGCGCACCTCGGGGCTTGGCGCTCGCGCCGAACACAAGCTCGTCGAGACGGTCAGCCGCAGGGCAGAGCGGACGGGGTTGTGGCACTGTGCTGCCTCCGACTCAAGCTTTGCAAGATAAGATCGACTTATACGCACTGTGCACGCAAGTGTGATGGACCTTTCTTCGGAGGGGCTCACGCACTCAAAGATCGACTTATACGCACTGTGCACGCACGAATCCGGAATGGACCTGCCGCGACGCGGACAGAAGGCGGTTGGGCCGGAAGACGCAGAGGACGGAGAGGAGGACGCAGGCCAGAAAGGGGAAGCGCATGGAGGAGCTGCGCTCGCGGGAAAAATGAGGACGCTGTTGGGGATGCTCGAGACGCTCCAAGGAACCCACGATGGGGAGCTTTTGCCGGCAAGAAAGAAATCAATAGGTTGGCTGCGGCGGCTCGGCGCGTCAGGACGGTGGACGGAGGGTCTGGAGAGGCGCTGTATCCTGGGCAGAGATACCCTGCAAGCGCTGCGAGGGCTCGAGGTGTCGGCAGGAGAGTACACGAAGGCAGAACACGGAAAGGTACAAGCAGAGCGCAGGGAAGACGGGGAGAGACTAGGAAAATTCGATTTCAAAAAGTGGTACCCATCGGACGAGGAAAGGGGGCGACGGGCCCAGAAGTGGTTCACCTTAGCGGAACAGGAGAATCAGGCGGGACGAGGAGGGAGGAGCTCGAAGAGGAACACCGCCCAGGGCAAGGAAGTGTCACGAGGTGCGCCGGAGGCAGAGGGCGCGAACCAGGATACGAAGGCGGAACAGCGCGCACGAGGACGACCGGCTCTGAAGAGGCCCGCGCCGCAAGCGACGCGGGCGGCACGGAGTGCCAAGCAACGTAAGAAGGAAGACGAGGAGATCCAGACAGCACAGCAGGACGCCCGAGCTGAGGCGGCCGACGGACCACAGAGGCGAAAGGCAGAACAGGAAAGGCAGGCGCGGTCGGTACGAGAAGCGGCAATCGCGGATAAGGCAACGAGTACAGAGCAGCCGTCGCGCAGAAAAGCAGTAAAGCGACCCGCGTCGCAGGTGGCACAAAACGTAGGAGCCCGTGCGGCAGGGAGTGGAGACGAGGTGATGCAAGACGAAGGGGAAGCGCGAAGCCCCCAGCCCGGACGGACCAACAAGACGCAGGACCAGGCGACCAAAAGAAGGAGGGGGACGCGACCCAGAGACCCGGGCTAAGTAGCTTGGAACTAGTGTGATGGACCTTTCTTCGGAGGGGCTCACGCACTCAAAGATCGACTTATACGCACTGTGCACGCAATCAGCCGGCTTTGCCGGCTGATTAAATTTTCGAGCCTTTTTTTACCGGCAGACTCGGACACAAAACCAGCCGATTTTTCAACAGTGTAAGCTTTGGCCATGGAGCGGAATCAGCTTGATGCATAAACCGGGCAAGATGTCAATCGAGATGTTGTCGAAAAGCTTCTGATCGGCAGACCTTCCAAAGAATCAGCCGGCTGATTATCAGCCGGTCAGTTTTTCAATAATTTTTCTTCCGGCTGAAATCAGCCGCTTCTTTCCTTAGCGCGAACACTGCGGGTAGGCGACGACAATTGGTCTGTTCTCGTCGGATGAGTATAAATATTTCAAAAGATCTTTGATCTTGTACGTGGGTAGGTAAAAGGTTCTCGTCGGAATAGTATCAGTCTTCAAAGATCTTCGATCTTGTACAGACGACAAAAAAAAAACTCGACGTTGCTGCTTCGACTCCGAATGGAAGGGAGGAAATATAGAGGTGAGGGGCAAATACAATACAAACACAATCTGATTTGTTCTTCGCTTACACCACCGTGTGTTGTTTTTTGACCTGTTGTGTTTGTGTGATTTGTCGTGTAGGGGTAGACCCGCATGACCTCACGTTCGTTCAACGCGTGGTTCGGTAGTTACAGCACTTGGGATCCCTTCTGTTCTTTGTCGGGCAGCATCGTCGAGCATTTCCTTTCAAGCTGGCGCTTATGTAAAAAAAAAAAGAACAGAACACTTCCGAAATTGGATGGGGGCTTGCACCGATAAACGAAGTAACGGACGATCGCGTGCACAGGACAGGGGGAGCTGATTCGTACAAACCCCTTACGGACGGACATGATACTTTGTCAACCACTGGACAAACTACCACTATAGTGGTGGATTTTTCAAGGAAGTTCGCGGGTGCCCAGTTCGCGGGTTGAGAAGCCAAAGAATGGTCGAAAATGGTCGCCGTTTGCTTTATTGAAGAAACCACCCCTCCGTCCGTAAGTGGTTATTTAATTAACCGCATACGGACGGAGAGTGGGTGTTAATTTTGGGTCAGACTCAAAGAGGGGGTTTCGTAGGTAAAAATGGGAACCGAGGGACGCATTTAAAAGATTTCGTGGCAGATCTTTCAAATGCGCACCTCGACGCTGAATGAATACACGTGGAAGTGAAGGACGGGCATCCGTGGCCTCCTGCAGAGACCCGCGAACTATCTTAGTCAACTACGCCATATGGCGTAGTTCTTCCGTATGTGGTTGATGTCGAAAAAGCCAGAACCCGAGCTGGTGTTCGGACACTGGCATCCAGACACAGAGTGTCGCACCCTCATGAGGTCAAAACCTCCGTCCGTACGGGACCAAGGGGTAAGGTACGGACACGCCGCGCAGAAGTCTGTCGTGTGAAAAAGTAAGTCACCCAGAAATACTCGACGTAGCTGCTTTGACTCCGAGGGCAAATACAATACAAACTCGTATCTGATTTGGTCTTCGCTTACCCACCGTGTCACTCAGGACTTTGACCTGTTGTGCTTGTGTGATTTGTCGTGTAAGGGTAGACCCGCATGACCTCACGTCCGATCAACACGTGGTTCGGTAGTTACAGCCCTTCGATTCTTTGTCTGGCAGCATCGTTGAGCATTTCCTTCCAAGCTGGCGCGTATTTAAAAAGAAAGCGACTTTGGTTGCGTAGCCGGCGTATTGTAATAGTATTGACAGTGTTCCCACGTCCCCCAAGTTCTCACGATGCTCTTGGTTGACGACGAACAACTGGCTCGAAACAAATTTAGCCCTTTGCTTGTCACGCCTTGGCACAAGCAAGATCAGCAGCCGTACAGGGCATTGAAACCCACGCGCGGGCGGCATGCTGCGTGTTGGAGTGTACGAGACCCCCCAGGCTTCTCAGGAGAAGGCTAGCATACTGTGCACCTTGGTTAATCAACGACCCAGCCAGGACTTGGTACTTTTTTCATTATGATTCACCAACCGTTTTTCGGGAAGCAGGCTTTTTAGAGTGCAAGTTCGCTTAGGGATCCGGGGTTTTATAGTCTCCGGGTGACCATTGTCGTAGGTTATTTTAAGGTATAGTATGTTAGTGTGCGTATCGTATCTGCTGCACTTGTGCGTGTATAAATCGTGGTTAATTCGCCTTTTTCAGGCTGATTTTTTGGGGTCGCGGGAACACTGATGGTTGGCACGTTTTTTTAGAGTTAAAGTTCGCTTGAAATTCCGGGGGTTTTAGGGTCTCTACTATGCATACGCACTGTGTATACCCATGGTACACGCTACGTGTGGGTATGCATACACTACACCGTTAGCAGCATGTGGTATGCAGCACGTAGTACTACTAGGTGTACCACCACAATACCACCCCCTAACTAGTACATTAGGACGGATGTGCAGAGGACCCGCACGGTGCCCTCAGCATCCTCCTAGAAGCACTACAGGTGGATGGTATCCTGTGGTGTGGTGTACACAGTGCACTGCTACGCGTATACGCAGTAGCACATGCGCTGATGCACAGGTGCGCTGATGCCGGTATCTAGGGATATGGCATACACCGTACCAGTACATGTACACCTACATGCGTAGCGCATGCGTGTAGCAGCACAGTGCGTATACCCAATACCTAAGCCCGCAGGAGGAGCTAGGTATCGGTACACAGCGCGTGTGCACACTGCACAGTGCAGTACGTAGGTAGCACCCTAGCTCCGTGTGACCGTTCATGAAGGGGTTCTCTTAGAGCAAGAAAGGGCCATAAGGTCACGCGTTGTATATTTTTGTTTTCGCTGCCGCGCGCACACTCCGGACTCCGAAGCTGTCGTGCTGGGTTCTCCTGCTCTATATTCCTGAGATGGCACGTCCACAGGAAGAATCTCCGAGCTGGTGGAACTGCAGGCGGACACGCTGCAGACGCGTCTGCGTCTGCGGGTTCAAATCTGCAGGCGCAGATCTGCACGTCGGCGGGGCCAACGTACGACGACCCCAGTTGCTATGAAAACAAGAATAGGCGTGATGTTTGTTTGTACGTGCCGGGGGAGGATTAGCCTGTTAGTGAGTGATAGTGAGTGAATATGATCGTTAGGCTAATCTTCTCCCAAACACGCTGCCAGCGTCCTCTTTCGTGTTTACAATTAATTGGTATTACGAAAAAAATTAGTATGGCGCTTTCTTTTGTTTGTGCGCACTAGCGGAACTCACCTGCTTTGGTAAGTTCCATGTAGTACGCTGCCAACTACTAATTTTTAGTACCAACAATGCATTGTTAACACAAAAAAACGGATATTGTTTTCACACGTTACGTTTTGACGTGTGACATGATACGTGCTCACAAGGGAGCTTTGCTGTGGGCACATGGTACGTATTTTCGCATGTCGTGGGACACGTGAGACTTCATAGCAAAGGGGGCCGAGGATTCATCAGATGAGGCGGAAGTGAAAAAGCGGGTATGACACCCGCTTTTTCGGGTGTAAGATCGCCGTGTATCCCGTCCGTGCGCAGTGAAAATACTCGAGGGACTGCCTTGTGCTCATTTCGAAGGAGGCTAGAGGGGGAGAAAACAATACAACTACAAAGTGGGTCTTTTTTGTTGAACGCTTACGCCCGCCACTAAACCCAGATTTACCTGTGCTTCGTGTGGGCTACAGCACATTTACCTCCTTTGATCTATCGCAACTGGCAGTCTCCTCAAGCATTTCCTACAAAGCAGGTGCTTATACAAGAAAAAAAGGCGGTCTTGAGACAGACCTTTTGTCCGGTGGTTTGGTGTTCTTTCGTTGCGCATTCTGGCGTTTTTAGAGTTATAGTTCGCTTGTTTTTGTGAGGTTCGAAGGTCCAGTGTTTTTAGAGTCTCCGGTTTCTGGTTGCCATGGAAGCTGGCAGTTTCTGGTCAAGAATGTTCTTTCTTTTTTTTTTTTTTCTGTGTTTCCCGGCAATATCTGAGTTGTGCTAGCAACCAGGGATCGGTATCGGCATGGATATGTGAAAAAGTGCTTTGCTTGCACTGTCCGGGGCGACAGTCTGCGACGACAGACTGCGCATAGTAGTCGGTGAGCTTGATATGCAGCAACAATCTGTGAAGAAAGACTGCTCAAGCCGCTTCCGACTACCTCTGTGTGCGCGTCGTGTGGTGCTTCGGTCGCCTTCTTGCTCCTCCCTCCGCGCACCGTTTGTCTGGGAAGCGGCAACACTCAAATTTCGTATGCTTTAGGAGCACTGCGTTGTATTAGGACACCTGCGAAGCAGTTCATACCAGTGCATACCAGTGCATACCAGTGCATACCAGTGCATACCAGTGCATACCAGTGCATACCAGTGCATACCAGTGCATACCAGTGCATACCAGTGCATACCAGTGCATACCAGTGCATACCAGTGCATACCAGTGCATACCAGTGCATACCAGTGCATACCAGTGCATACCAGTGCATACCAGTGCATACCAGTGCATACCAATGCATACCAGTGCATACCAAAGCATACCAGTGCATACCAGTGCATACCAGTGCATACCAGTGCATACCAATGCATACCAGTGCATACCAAAGCATACCAGTGCATACCAGTGCATACCAGTGCATACCAGTGCATACCAGTGCATACCAGTGCATACTAATGCATACCAATGCATACCAATGCATACCAGTGCATACCAGTGCATACTAATGCATACCAATGCATACCAATGCATACCAGTGCATACCAGTGCATACCAGTGCATACCAGTGCATACCAGCCATCCGCCGGTGCGCGCTCGTCTGCGAGCAGTAGCGAAAGCTGAGACGCTGCCGCTCCGATTTTTGCATCATTATTGATTCGCTCACGTTTTTGTTTCCCAGCGCAACCTTCCCCCGAAGACTGCGAAGTCACATTCTTCCGCCTGCAAGTATACCCTCCCTGGTTCCGAGTAACACGCGAAAAAGAAGACAAAAAAAAAACAGGAGAACCCTGATACGAAGGGACGACTTGTTTGACGACGGCGTGTCGACTTGCCCACCCATGGGGTGGATAGCATGCAGGGTCAAAACCTTGTGTCTTTTTGGAAATGGCAAAAAAAAAATTCTGGAAAAAATTGGGTTTTTTGAATTTTAAAAATTTTGGAACAAACTCTGCAGTAATTTTTTGCTGAAGTTGAGCGATTTTTTTTTTTTTTTTTCCAAATTTTTTTTTTTCGGGGTCCATCGGCCCCGCGGGAGCGTTTTAAAAAGACACAAGGTTTTGACCCTGCATGATAGCTCATTCTTGGTAGGTTTCTCGACGGTCCTGATGGTTGCCTTCCGATTCGAGAGAATATTTCGACGTTTGCGTGTGCCGGTATTTTGTAGAGTCACCCGGATGACCGTGGTGCTGACCCTTTTGGAGCATTGCATGGGCACCTGAGTGGTAGGTTTCGAGTTTTGGATTTGCCCCGTTTTGGGTTTCTGATGTTTTTCCTTAAGGAATTGCCTTGCGGGAGGTGATTCTGTCTTGTTTTTTGAATTCTTCAGCCTAAACGAGCATCCAACCAGATATTTTGGATTTCCCGAGCATTTAGGTTTCTAGTTTTGGGCTGCTGGGGGCCCCTCTTTTTTCGGAAAAAAAAAACAGGGGTCTTTTAGGGTCCTTTTAGGGTCCCGGCTGGCGACACATTTTGCGGGCGTTTTACGAACCCACACAAGGCTGAGGGTCATAAGAAAGAGGGTGCGGGACAATAAAAGTGAAAACGGGTTTTGAAAGAAGGGAGAAGTTCGGTGGGGGGGGGGCGGCCGGAGAACTGTTTGTTCCAGGGCGGATTCCCGTTGCTGTGTTTCCCCCCCCGCGACAGCAGCGGGCTTCGCTCGACTTTCAGCCTGCGACTTGGGGCGCCGGCGGCGCTTCAAAAAAATACTCAGAGGTGCTGCTCGGTGCGAATTTCGTGATGACAGCACTACACGGTGAACTACAGCAACTTTTGCTCGAGTGAAACCAGACTCTCGAAAAACAAAGGGAGTTCGCCATGTAATTGTAAACTCGATAGAGAACGCTAGGCTGTGCCATTGGGGGAGACTAGCCTAACAATCACGCTCCCTCACTGGCAGGCTAACTTCCCCCGTGCTGGGAGCTAGAAAAGGGAGAACCCGTGTAACTGTGACTGCTTCGTTTTCGTTGAACGCTTACGCCCAGCAGATGTGACCCCAGATGTACTTGTGTTTGGTGCTGTTGCTATGTGGGTTGCAGCACGTTCCCCCTTGAGACTTCGCGACCGGTGGCCTCCTCGGGTATTTTTCTACTACTGAAGCAATGCGAAACCGACGCGAACGAATCTTTTTTCGTCTTTCAGTAGCTGAGGGAGGGGTGCGGGGCATTTTGTGTTTCCGACGATCCCGGATGGGCATACAGATTGGTGTCTTTCGACGTTTTGTGCTTGGGGTTCAGCTTATTTTTTTTAAAGTGGAGCTCGTCGCTCGGAACCCCGGGTTCTTAGATTATCCAGGCGACTTTCGGCGATAGGGGGCATCCTTTGTACTTTTTAGAGTGCAAGTTCGCTTAGGGATCCGGGGTTTTATAGTCTCCGGGTGACCGTAGTCATAAAGGTTCCTTTAAGGTGTGTATATCCTTGCTGCCTGTTGCCGACTATTCGACTTACTTTAGCGTGCGCTCTTTTTTCCTATGTGCTTTGCCAAGTACATGGCTCTTGTGACCGTTTTTTATCAGAAGACCGTCGGTGTAATAAAATTGTGTTTTGTCTTCGCCCCCGACGAAAGGTTCTGCCAGGATAGCCCACCCAGGAGGTGGTTTACTCCTTGGCAGGCAGGCTTCGTCTTCTGCTCAAAGAGTGGCAAATGTCGGAAGCGCTTCTTCTATTTGTAGGCGGGACCGCGCAAGTATAAGTCACTTCCGAGGCCTGTGCCGTGCAATTCGCCTTCCCGATGGCACGACGCACCAATACATGAAACTTGACTGACGGAATCGACGAGTAAACCTTCCCTTGGAGATCAGCTGCAAAACGTGTTCATTTGCAAACGAGTTTCAAAGTGATTTTTTTTTTTCCCGGTGCAACGCTTGTGGAACCACAATCGCACCGGTAAGCCATGGGCCAGGACACGGATACCCCGATACGGGTGGTATTGGGGACGGTATACAGCAGGGAATGGGATAGGTACGCACACCCCCCGTACACACCACGTACTACAGCATACGACTCTATCTCCCATCAGGTGGTACGTGGTGGTGGTATGTATGCACTTCACAGCGTGTGCATACCGTGTGTATACAAGGTACCAACACGGTTCTCAGGACCTCTGATGCCTAGATCTCTGTGGGTCAAGCGGTCCCAATATGGAACCACTTGTTACCATCCGCGATACATGTACCAGTGCGTCGTGAACGACAGCAAGTGTCAGGCTAGCCCGCCCAGAGGCGGGGATTCTCCCCTCCTTTTCGGCAGGTGTTCTCCGTCCAGTGGAAGTTGCTTGGGTCAGCGTTTTTCGGTGGTTTGCTTTATTATTGTGATCCGTTTGTGCGGTCGACGATTTTTTTTTTTTCTTTTTTTCTTTTTTTCTTTTTTTCTTTCTTTTCTTCTTTCTTTCAGGCTGCCCTTGTTCTACAATCAATAAAAATCTGAAACTCTGTAGAAAAGCATTGGTTTTGTGCGGCGCACGTTTGTGCAGTAAAAACGGGCTGTGGTCAGGATGTGACATCCTCACTGCTTCCGGATGAAGCCTCGCCCTCGTCAGTGTTTGACTACCGGGTCAATAAGCGAGGAAACAGCTGAGCGCGGAGTCGAGTAATCCAGGCGCACGCTTGGAGTTATTCACTAGAGCGGAGTGCATTGCCCTCGGTTCGTAATTCACTCTAGTGAAACAGCGGTCTTGCCATAGAAAGAAAATGCGACGTCGGCCCTGCCAGTTCTCACAACGGGGCCATGCCCGATGCAGGAAAGGGGGTCCTCCACCCTCCTAGAGCCTTGGTCTCCGGGAGGACGGAGCACTACCTTTCTCGTGTTGGTTAACCACGCACGGAAAAAAGCCAAAGACTGTGCAAAAAAATGAAAGAAGCTGTGGGTTTTCCTGTGTGACAAGCCGGCCCATCCCCTCCTGGTACAGTGTGTACCGACAACGCCGTACACCGGACCTTCCACCAGGGTTTCCCCCAGCTTCGTCCTGCCGGAACCAGGCATACACGGCGGACTCCCCCCCCCGATGGGGGAGCGTTTGTGCGGTCGTTTGTGCGATCGGGGTCATTCCGGCATTGAGGGAGTGCCACTCCTGCATTGAGGGAGTGCCACATCGGCATCGAGGAAGTCCACTCCCGCATTCACATCTCATTTTTCTTGCATTTTGCCTAAGAAATGCGGGAGTGCCACTCCCGCATTGCGGGAGTGCCACTCCCGCACCTTTTCACTGCTGCATGCACTAAAACCCTGTGAATGAGCCGTAATGGAAACTTGAACGTCTTGCCGCGCACGGTTTCAGAGACTGTATATCTCGCTTCGAAGATATTTGCATCATTCCGTCACTGTACGGGCCAAAAGGACGCTGTCCAACACTTACCAACGATGCGAGCCGACTTGGTATCCCTTTCGCCTACTGCCGATTGTAGGGTCTTCGTTTTTAGAGTGTGTGGCACTGTGTGCAATTCTTTTTTTTTTTTTTTAAAAAATGACGGCAGTTTTTTGCCAATCGGTCGCCTTGTGGCTATGACTTTGTGGAGGTTTCTTCTTTTTTGTGCTTTTTTTTTTTTTTCCCCCGACGACAACTAATGTCAGACTAGCCTACCCTAAGGCAGTTGATTTTTTTAGGCAAGGTTTCTCTTGCCGGCTTTTTTTGTTTTTTTTCCAGGATTTCATAAAATCTTCTTTTTTTCGCCAAACCAGCTGCCCTGAGCACATCGCAACAGGGGGGTCTGACAGTAGTTTGTAGAACCCGAGATCGTACTGTAATGCGGTCAGAAGTACCCTGCGCATGCCATGTGAAAAAGCTGAACCGCCCGAGTAAGCACCCTATGATCATGATCAGTTTTCACCTGAACCCACGACCATGTGAGTTCAGGGCAGCGCGGTCTACGAAAGACGGTCGTGGCAGACATTCTGGATCTTCAAAGTCGTTGGAGTTCGGGAGCAAGCCTGAACTTGCGGAGGAAAAGAAAAGCAAGAATGATAGCATGTCTCCTCGGAGACATGCCGCTTGCTTCTTGTCCCTCAATGACATGACAGCAGGTGAGTTCAGGGCAGCGCGGTCTACGAAAGACGGTCGTGGCAGATATTCTGGATCTGGAAAGCCGTTGGAGTTCGAGAGCAAGCCTGAACTTGCGGAGGAAAACAAAAGCAAGAAATATAGCATGTCTCCTCGGAGACATGCCGCCTGCTTCTTGTCCCTCAATGACATGACAGCAGGTGAGTTCAGGGCAGCGCGGTCTACGAAAGACGGTCGTGGCAGATATTCTGGATCTGGAAAGCCGTTGGAGTTCGAGAGCAAGCCTGAACTTGCGGAGGAAAACAAAAGCAAGAATGATAGCATGTCTCCTCGGAGACAAGCCGCTCGCTCCTTGTCCCTCAATGACAGCAAGTGCCAGACTAACCTATATACTGGAACCGGTTGTGAAGCTTTCTTCACAGCGGCAGTTGCATAAGAAAAGAAGTCGACGACAGTTTGTGGCAGACGTTCTGGACAAGGGGAGGGGGAGAGAAAGTTCCCAAGAGTATTAGCATGACCTTCTCAAGACATGCTGCTTGGTTCTTCTTTTTACTCTCCTCCCGTCCCCAACGAAAGTATCCAACGTGTCCACCTGGAGGTGATTGAATCCTTTTGGCCTGGTTTCTCCACCGGCAACAGTTGTATGGCGGTATTGGCGTGGGCGGCTTTGGGTTTGGAATCCAAAACCGCCCACGCCAAATTTTGCTAAGCATTGAGTTCTTTTAAGTACATGAACCACATGGATTAGCATGCACTTGCTAAGCAGCGGCTGCCAAAGCTTGCCGTGACGTATGATCAAAGCAAAGGAGAAAAGAAGAAAAAAAAACAAGCAAGAGTGATAGCATGTCCTTGTTAAAAACAAGCCGCTGGCGTATTTATTTTTCTTTTTCTGCTAGAGTCAAAGTTCGCGTATTTGTGTTCCGACGATCCCGGACGGGCGTACGGTGGCCTTTCGACCCACTGTTTTGTTTGTGGCGTTCAGATTAGTGCGTGCTCATGTGTTTATCCTGTGCATTTGCATTCCCCGCGGGTTATTTTCGTTCGGCAGTTTCGAACAGCACCTTTCGTCTTCTTTCATGACCATCTGCTGCGTAGGGAAGGAGAGGTCGCATCAGTAAAGGTCAAATGTCCAGCCTCGGAAGATTGCGTGAAAGCGGGTGTGGTAGTAGATGCACATCCGGAACGAAGTCCGTGTGTACGCCGTGTTCTCGCGTCCCCCAAGTTCTCACAATTTTCTTGGTTACCTACCCCCCCCCCCGTGCATAAGATGGATAGCCAAACCCCCTTGATTAAGATGGATAACGGGCGAGAATGCCAATCCATCTTAAACACGGGGGTGAGGTACCCCTGCGTAAGGCCCCCGGGGGGGGGGGTAGGTAACGACAAAAAACTTGCCCGAACCAAATTCAGCCCTGGAGTCAAAAAGCGGGGGTCACGCCCACTTTTGCGTGTGGATTTACACGCGTTTTGGTTGTGGCACACCCGCTTTTCGGGTGTGACTCGGACACACCCTCTTTAACTCCAGCTTCTGAGACTGGACTTCGCCGTGTACCTATTTGCATGCCTCCTCCCTCCGCAACACGAAAGAAGATGGAGAAGTGTAAAAACGGGAGGTTTGCCTCGAGGATTTTCCCCGGTATCCTGCAGATACTTTCAGCGGTATTCGTGTCTTCGTTTCCGTACGTCATCACCATGGTTTTGGCGTGAAAAAAGAAGAAAAGGGCTCACTTTGATGCAACTCAGACAGGACACCGGTGTGTCAGTCTGGGTTGTCAGGACCACTCACGCAACGACGCACGTCAGGGGTGGGGAGGAAATCTTCGTTTAGTGCTTAAGCAGTGCTGTCTGGCATGCCTCCCATGCATGTTTGATGCTACTAGTAGCGGGAACGTGTCAGGTAGCCTTCGGCGGACACTTGCCGGCATAGCAAAGAACCTTCTTGCATTTTTTTGACGGACAGATGACGGCACAGCAAACGACGGATTCTGGCCCTTCGCTACATCGATGAACTGGTCTGCTCGGCGCCGCGGTGCCATGTCAAAGCCTGCGCAGAACACTGCGTCAATTGTCATTTTCCGCTGACGGCCCATAATCCGCTGTACCCCACACTGAGATGCCACCTTTGCGAAAGGTACACCTCATCCGAATGCTGTCACGGCTTGACCGCACTTGAATCGTTTGAATGCAAACACTGCTCCGTTTTACTCCCGTATCTGCGGAGGTGAGACGACGACTACTATGCGGTACGAGGACGTGCGGTGCCGCAGGCCCAGGCAGTGCTGCAAGCGAGGGCACCACGGGGCAGGGCCAGCGGTGGAGCGGGGACCTGCCGGCCAACGGGTGAGCGCGTGCGCCTCGAACGTAGAACCGAAGCCGCGGTCTCAGGGCCCACAACCAACTGATCGGACGCCACCACCGAACGACGAACGCGCAAAAGGGACGGACGGCGCCTGCTCGCAGCGGAAGCGCGGACGCGAAGACGAGCAAGCAGGTGGGAGCGCCCGCCAGAAGCCGAAGCCGCAGCAGCCGCCTCTGAACGAGAAGCGCACCCCAAAAGCGGACAGCCCACAAACCCAACCAAAGCGGAGCCGCGGAGACGAGCAGGCTAAGGCAGGGAACATAGAGATAGGGTCGAGATCTCGGCCGCGGAAACAACTTGCGAGGAAGAACAGGAAGTGCGCCGAATCACCTGGTGATTCCTCGTCATCGAACTGCACCTCGGACGTGAAGCGCGCGCCCGGAGACAAACAGTACGCGGGGCAAGAAGCGACCGAAGCATGACACGACGCGTGCAAAGAGGTGGTCTGTAGCGACTTGTGCAGCCTATCGACACAGATTGTTGCTGCATAACAAGCCCAAACTACTACTACTGCTACTACTACTGACGGACAGATGACGGCACGGCAAACCTATAATATATGATAAGATGCCAAAACCCCCCCCCTCCCCTTTGCACTAATACAACATTTTTTGACGTCATCCCATACTGTATGCAGGCCCCGAAACCCTGTCTGTGCGGCCGAAAACGGGCCCTGAACGGTTTTTGGCGGGTTAAGTGGAGGTAAAGGGGCCTCAGAAGGCCCACAAGTGGGCCCAGATGGGGTTGCGGGGCCAGTAGGGGGTGACGTCGAAAAGTATTTTATTAATAGTGCAAAGGAGAGGGGGGGCTTTTTTTGGCATCGTCTCAGAATAGCAACACTGCTGAGGCAGCGAAGAGAAATAGCCTCGACACGTACTTAGTACGTTAGAAGCAATGGATGATATCTAAACCTGTCAATGAACACAATTGGTGGACAAGTCTGGTGCCAGCACCCGCGGGAATTCCAGCACCAATAGCGTATATTCATGCTGCTGCTGTTAAAAAGCTCGTAGTTGGATCCAGAGCTCAGGTTGCAAGGTGGCCCAGTTTGCTGGGCATCAGCGTACTGCTGGTATTCAGAAATGCCCTACCCACCATGTCGGGTGCAGGCGCACAACTGCGTCTCTTTGTCTTCCACAAAAGTGGATGCATTCACTTGTAAGAATGACTACTGCAGTAGTAAGAATGACTATTGCAGTAGTTATAAGTAAGATCAGTAGTAAGTGACAAGTAAATGACATGACTAGTGCACCGTGTAAAGACCCGAGACCCACCCCCCTCCCCCATGCCGGACAATGTCCGCCAAAGTCTAACTGACACGTTCCCAGCACCAATTAACATATCACTTCGAAGAAGACGAGCGGGAAAGGGGCGAGGGGATTGCAAGAACGTGTTTGGAATGGGTATGTGCTCAACACCGCACTGGTCCCGTCTGCGCCGTGTTTCGGTCCTTTAAGCCACGGACACATAAGGCGGACCATCATCAGCGCGGAACCTGAGTGTCTGCTGCTGTGTGAGTCTGGTTTGTCAGGCGGCTGTTCGTAGCTCGTCACAGCCAGGACCACCGGTGCTACCAGAGCACAGGGGGTCTCCGTGTGACCGTTCATGAATGGGTTCTTAGAGCAAGAAAGGGCTATATGGTTACGCGTTGTATATTTGTTTATGCGATTTGACCTGAACGCGTTCAGGTGAAACCGCTGTCAACGTTCCTTTTTTAGCTGTAACATACCGTATGCGGGTTTAATATGAAACGTGTTTAGTACGAAACGGTTTTAATACGAAACGTGTTAATTAAGAAACACCCCGGATCTGAAGCTATGAAACATTAACACGTTTCGTATTAAAAACTGCACTTCCATAGGGTTTTTGAGGGGTTTTGTACTTAGAGTAAACTGGGGCTCGACACTAAAAAAAGGACGCAGGAAAATTGACAGAAAATCTGAACCCGTCAAAAAAGAAATAGGCACCAATTTCTTCGCCCGCGTCAGCCCTTCACCCCAGCGAAGCAGATTCGACAATCCGGGCGAGTTTCGTGGTGACCGGGTTGAGTGACGCAAATTTACTGGAAGAGAAAGTTTCCGAACCAACAGGAGAGGAGGCCTCGTTGAAGACAGCCCCCAGGCAGTGTTGGCGGTGGCTCTTGGGAGCTGGTTCTTCTGGCTCTTTGGGAGCCAGCGGGAGCTGGGGTTCTGGTGAAAATTTTGCTCGTGCGTGCAGCAGACCTTTTTTGACGATTTTTTGCTCGCGATAAGCTCCGATGAAGAGAACCGTGAGGAATAGACCCGGGACCAAGAAGTATGCGTGGTTCGCGGGTCTTTACGAGATGCAGGGCACCGGACATGGAAACCACCAGGGTTTTGACGGGAAGGACGGGAATCGATCCCCTGGGTGGTGCCGTTTTTTTTCGCTGTCCACGGAACAGACCTTTTTCGACGAATTTACGCTCGCGATCAGCTCCGATGAAGAGATCCGTGAAAATTAGACCCGGGGATCACAAAACATGTGCGTGGTTTGTGGGTCTTTGGAAGAGACAGGGCCCCGGCGCGGAAACCACCGGTGTGCATCGAGAAGGACGGGAATCAATCCCCCGAGTGGTGACATATTTTTGCTGGTCCACGTAGCAGACCTTTTTCGGCGATTTTTTGCGTGATCAGCTCCGATGAAGAGATCCGCAAAAAGTAGACCCGGATATCCAAAAAAAATTCTCGCATTTTGGGGGAATTTTGAGATGGCTTTTTATTGTGCCCTGCTGGCTCCCGCTGGCTCTTTCCAGCTCCCGAGCTGGCTCCAGCTCCGAGAGCCACCGCCAACACTGCCCCAGGCCACCGGTTGCGGGGACAACGTTCTCGCCGAACTCCATCGCAACTTCAACGAATGTCTCGTACTGAGTGAATGCGCAGTTGCATCAACGTTCTGACTTCGCTGATTTTGACCAAGAGCTTGAAGAACTGGCAAACGATGAATGCGTTGCTGTGGAGGTGGATGCGGTTCATGCTAGTCTTGGGGCTGGCGAGCACGAGAAGAAGCTGTATGGTAATCACCTGGAGAGGCTTTACTCCTTCTTTAAAAAAGGGCAACTCCGCCTTTGCTTGCTGCCCTTCCATACGACCGGCTTACCCTGCCGTCACTGACGCGTGCCCGCCTAATGAACACCTTCGTGAACACTAGCGTGTCAGGAACTCGTGGTTGGCACTGGATGCTTGTAACAACTGACCGGTCGCTCCGAAGATGCGTTGTATCTTGCTCGCTTTCTGACTTTTGTGGAAGCAAGATAGTCAGCCACCTTGCAACGGTCTTTTCCACCGACACCGACTCTTGGTTCATGGAAACGGACGCTCGAGGATGTCAACAAGACGATTGGAGCTGATACGTTTTTCCAGCTCAAAGGCTCGAACAAAAATGGGGGATCATCATAGGGGTTCAACAGTTTTCAAATTTCACTAAGTACATCAGACCCCATGTTTTTAGTACGAAACGTGTTCATTAAGAAACACTTTGGCCAAAAAAGTAGCTAAGAAACATATACACGTTTCGTATTAAACCCGCATACGGTAACCTGTAACAAGTATGCTCTCTGAGGAGGCCCCCCTTCACCGCGTACTGAGTTGCAGAGCCGGAGGCCTCGAAGCGGCTAGACGTCAGGAGATTGTCCATTGCTGATTGACAGGTGGGGCAATCTGGAATGTTCGAAGGCCAAGGCAACTCCGCAGACACCTCCGCTGCTCCTGCGCACTTTGACGCCAGCATCAAGTCTTCGAAAAAAAAGTCGGTTAAGATGCATGACTAGTAAGTGACCTAGTGAATGGATGACGGATAGTGCAGCACCGTGCTTACCGCCTTCAGCAGCTGTACGGGTTGTGCCTCCACACGTTCTTGTCGCTGTTGACGAAGAGGACGTCTTCGCCCTTCTTCGCCTTCTGGTGGGAGCGGGCCTTGGTGGGGGTGGTTTGGGCGGCCTGGCGTCTGCAGGAAGTGTGAGGGTCCACGGCACCTGCGGTGGAGGAGTCCAAGGCGGTGACGCTGGAGGACAGGCGGTGCGACGTTGTAGAGGAATTCGACGTCGGCGCGTTGGCGGAGGAGGCTTCCGAGTCGGAATGGTTCGCGTCGTCCGTCGGCGGGGTGCACGAGCCGCCTTGGAACCCTCCTCCGATGTGGAACTCGCCCTCGGCGGCCTGCAAGTCTTCCGCGTCGCTCGAAGCGTCGTCGTCGTCTCCTTGCGCGAGCTTTGCCTTTCTCCTCAGCAGAGACGAGGTCTCCCTCCTCGCGTAGATGTGCGGGTGCGGGCATTCGTCGCCCAATTCGCACCTTCCCGCGTGGAAGCTCGAGCACTTCTGGTGCAGCTCCGGCCGGGTCTTCCACACCGAGCTGCAAACCGTGCAGCGCAGCACGAGGCGGCCCCTCTTCTTCGTCTGCTTCTTCCACTGGTTGTGCGGGCACGGCCGCTCGACGTTCTGCACAATCCCGGCCGGGCGAATGATCGCGAGGTCCCGCATCACGTCGCCGCTGTAGTACAGCGGCGCCACCGGCGCCGGCGCGTCGAACTGCGAGATGTAAATCGGCATAACCGGGGCCGGCGGGGACAGCAGCTGACGCTCGAGGAACGCGTGGCTGACACCTGATGAGACCATCTTTGCTTTCTTTGTCTCTTTCTTTTTTTAAGAGTGAAAGTTTTTGGGTGTGCAACAGTGTGTGCTGATTTGTTTTTAGTTCTTCTTTCTTTGGAGAGCGGCTGTGTTTTTCCTTTTTTTCACAGGACCTTTGTCTTTCACTTCTTGCTTGCTGTCTGTGTTTTTTTTTTTTTTTTTTTTTTTTTTTTATCTTTTGCTTTTTTTGCGGCTTGCTCTTTTTCTTTTTGTTGGTTTGCTAATGTGTTAGCGTGTGAGAAGGTGGATGGAGGGAGGTGGGTGTGAAATGCCTGCATAAAAGTTCGGTGGAATTTGGTGCTGTTGTGATACGCGCGCAGCCGTGCCGCACCGCGGTTCGGGACCAGGATACGAAGGCGGAGCAGCGCACACGAGGACGACCGGCTCTGAAGAGGCCCGCGCTGCAAGCGGCGCGGGCAGCACCGAGTGCCAAGCAACGTAAGAAGGAAGACGAGCAGGACCGGGACGGTGGCCATGGAAGTCGGCATCCGATAATGAGTGCGAAAACGCTCGAACAACCAACCCGAATGTGTTGAACAAACGCCGTGTTGGACAACAACAGGTGTCGTGCATCGCCTTGCTGCAGCGGAAAACAGAGAACGACAGCGAGCGAGAATTAAAGTGTGCTTGTTCTGAATGCTGCGTTTTGATGCTATAACGAGCCAAAGTCCGGCCTCAAGTGCGGGTGTGACCACACCCGGAAATAGGGTGTGAAATAGGGTGTGAAATAGGGTGTGCAATAGGGTGTAAAATAGGGTGTGCAATAGGGTGTGAAATAGGGTGTGAAATAGGGTGTGAAATAGGGTGTGCACACTCTATTGCACGGTGAACTCCAGCAACTTTTGCTCGAACCAAAGTCCGGCCTCAAGTGCGGGTGTGACCACACCCGGAAATAGGGTGTGAAATAGGGTGTGAAATAGGGTGTGCACACTCTATTGCACGGTGAACTCCAGCAACTTTTGCTCGAGCCAAGTGCGGGTGTGACCACACCCGGAAATAGGGTGTGAAATAGGGTGTGAAATAGGGTGTGGAATAGGGTGTGAAATAGGGTGTGAAATAGGGTGTGAAATAGGGTGTGAAATAGGGTGTATAGGGTGTGAAATAGAGGTGTGAAATAGGGTGTGTCGTGCGTCTGGCGCACTTCATTCAAATCATCGTCTTCGCGCGGCTCGCTTTGCAACCTGCGTTCTGAGCAGCTTGTGCTGCGGTTTTGCGATCCATCGTGGGAATTCCACAAAGGCAAACGAACTTGCCGTGCGGCATTCGTCCCCCTCGTGCGAGGGAGTCATTGAGTTCGTGTCCGCTGCATAGTGGCGAGATCCGGGGTGCGCTGGGTTCCCACCCTCCGTCCCCCGTGAACTCCTGGGCTAGCCTCTTCTCTCATCAACCGTGCACCACGTACTTGTCATACGTATGACAAGTACATATGACAAGTACATGTACTTGTGATAATATGACAAGTACTATGACAAGCATGTACTTGTCATATGACAAGTACTACTTGTCATATGACAAGTATGTACTTGTCATATGACAAGTACGTACTTGTCATATGACAAGTACCTACTTGTCATATGACAAGTAAAACACAGGAAATTCGTTCTGATCACGTACAATTGGCTGATAACTGTGGCTCCAATGACCTTCTTGCGGGAAACAGTACTCCAAAAGGCAGAAGAAGGGAAAGAAATAAGTAACCAGACCTTTGACGCTTAATTCAGTGCAACAGGAAAGCTTTTATAGGGGCTAGTTCACCTGCTTCCTGGAAGTGCATAGAACTGCCTGTCCCAGTCAGCAGTCTGCCCAAACCCCCCCTTCCTCCTTTGGTATCGTCTCCATACACGGAGGAACCCCAGCCTCGGGAAGCTGGGGTTTAAGAAGCAGGCGTCACACCCGCTTATCGGGTGCGGATTTACAGGCGTTTTGGTTGCAACACACCCGCTGTTCGGATGTGACTCGGGCACAACCTCCTTAACTCCAGCTTCTGGGGCTGGACCTCACCGTGTACCGCCAAGGCTAAGGTAAGGGATGCCGGCAAACTGGATCCGAAAGGATGGGCCCTCAGGGACTAGTAAAGGTAGCATTGTTTTTAGGGTGAAATGTCTTAGATGACCGACACCGTTACAAAAGGTTGCCTTATATGTTCAACGTAACTTCAAAAGATGTCTTGTATGTCCGACATAAGTTGTCTATTATGTCCGAGATAGTTGCATGGGGTGCCGGTGCGGGTTTAGGTCCGCAACACTGCACTAGCCCAGTCAAGGGCACCTGCAGACGCGTCTGCAGGCAACTGCGGGCGATTTTCGAAAGACTGCAGACGCGACAGACGCAGACGGCTGACTATCAGTCAGTTGGAATACGACGATCATTGTCAGTCCCAGCTTTTCCTTTTGAACGGTCGCAGGGTGTGGGGTTGGTTAAAAGGAAAAGCTGGGACATAACAGCGATTGTCGGAATCTAGGGCTGACCGCCAGCCGCCTGCGTCCGCGCACAGACGCGGCAGACGCAGACGGCTGTCAATGTCATATATCAGTCAGTTGGAATACGACGATCATTGTCAGTCCAGCTTTTCCTTTCGAACGGTCGCAACGTGGAGCCACAGGGTGTGGGGTTGGTTAAAGGAAAAGCTGGGACATAACAGCGATTGTCGGAATCTAGGGCTGACCGCCAGCCGCCTGCGTCCGCGCACAGACGTCTGCGTCTGCAGTTTTTCGAAAGTCGCCTGCAGACGCGTCTGCAGGCAACACTGGTCTGGCCAAGGGGGGTGGTCGGAATCATGGGCTTCGGGTGAACGTTGCAACAAATGTCCCGACGAATGTCCAGTCTATTCTCGCTGACCGCACTACCCTGAACCCAAATCCTGGACGTGGTTGCAGGCGGCGAATTGGCCAATGATCATGATCAGAAGGTCCCACTCGGTTGGTTCAATTTCCTCACACACGGCATGGCTAAATAAGAACAAAGAGCAAACAAAAGAAACACGTAAGGCCAACAGTGGGCTCCAACCTCTTTAAGATTGTTGCTTGATATCGTCACACAGAACGCTTTCCCCCGGTTCGATATCTACACGGTGGAGTCCAGCCTCAGGAAGCTGCAGCTAAAAGCTGGAAGTGAGAAACCGGGTGTCACTCTCGGTTCGGGGGGTAATGGAAGCGAGAATTTGGGGTAAGCCCCGGTTAATAGTTTCACGGTTCACGGTTGAACGTAGCTGGCGCACAAGGTTTGCCTCATCTTCGCACCTACTTTCCCTCATCTTCGCACCGACTCTCTCTCTCTCGGTCGCGTTGGATTCACACGCGTTTTGGTTGTAGCATGACTCCAGCTTCTGAGGTTGGCCCTCACCGTGTAGACTGTTCTATTACCCCGCAATCAAAGGGTGTTGAGCGAATAACCTTGGCGGCCGGAGCGAGCTACGGAACAGACAGAATTCTGAGGATTAAAAGACCGGCACTTTAGGGCCGCCGGTTGACCGTTCGGCTGGGGTCAAAAGAATTGGTAAGGGGGGAAGAAGAAAGGGGGGAGGGGAGAAAGTTGGTTCGTGTTCGGGACAGAAACCTGCCTATCATGCACGTTGCATGGGTCTCAGCAGCGAGTCTTCTTCGAGGAAACGCGTAGTTTTAGCGTTATAGTTCGCTTGAAACTCCGGGGTTTCAGGGTCTCCGTGTGACCGTTCATGAATGGGTTCTCTTAGGGCTATATGGCTACGGGTTGTATATTTAGTGCACGCTTTCGTTAAGGGTTATGGCTAGCCATGTCCGGGACTGTTTGTGACCGACACCAAGTACATTCCTTCGTGGAGTGTAGTCTTGGCCCCCCACGTTCTACAAGTTGAGCATTGAGTTCTTTAAGGTGCAAGTGCCATCAAGGCAGGCGAGCACTGTTCACGGGCTAGCGTTACTTTATGACGTTGTCCGTTGGGAGAGTCAACGATGATGAGGATGTGGTCAAACTAGCCATTTCCAAGTCAAGGTCAATTCCCGCTCGCTTTCGCGGTGCGGACTTTCCGGGCCGGTTTGGCTGTTTCCGGGTCGACGATGGGGAAGAAGTTAGGCATTCCATTTCGTGATCGAGCGTAGAGTTGTTCACGGCCTGCCGCGATCGCTTCGATCTTCGTGGCTTCCCTGTCGGGGATGCGAGCTTCGAGGACTCCTGCAGGGGTCGCTTCCGCCTCCTTCTGGGAGGCGCGTCTTTGGGCTCGCCGGTTGGCGTGCGCGGAAGGGTTGTTTGTATGGGGATGATGTTCCCCGTTGATGACGTCTTGGGCGACGGTGATGATGACGGTGATGAAGGCGGGGAGGTTGGTGAGCTGGTGAGGCACCGCGCCGTTCGCGTGCGTTGCCGCGTCGCTGCCTTCTTGGCCGGGCGCTTCGGCCCCCGGTGGGTGGTCGGTCGCGGGGTCTCCTGCAGGATACGCTTCCGCCCCTTCCTGGGCGACTCGGACAGTTGCTCAGCCGCAGGCGAGCGCGGCGTGGCCGCGGGCGCCGGCGTGTTCGTGTTGGGTGGTGCGGCGGGCTTCGTAGCCTTCGGTTCGTCGGCACTGTGGTGCCCTTTGCCGCAGCACGCGGCGGGTCGTCGCTCTGCGAGCGTCGGCAGCTGGCGGCACCCTTCGCACGGGCCGCGGTTGTGTTCGCGGCACCCGTGGTGCCCTGCGGCACAGCACGTCTTCGGCGTGTTGCAGACCGCGCACCTGGACATTCGGTGTCGGTCGCAGATCGCGATGGGTAGCCCGTCGTCGGCGGCGTGGTGGTGCCGACAGCACGCCTGCACGGTGGGCCCCTGTTTGTCTCCGAGGCGGCGGCAGACCTCACACTTCCCCTTGTAGTGCGCGACGCACTTCGTCGCGTTCCTCTTGTCGACCACCGCGCCCAGAAAATGGACGGGGTCCGGGTTTGCGGCAGGTCTCTGGGGGGCGGGCCACCGGCCTGCCCTCGCGCGTCGTTCGTCGTTGTACACGGGCCCATTGTCGTAGGCTCCGTTCCCCTTCAACTGTTCCTGGACGATTCCTCCTGTAGCGGGCATCCGGTGTCGGGGTCTGGGTTCCAGGCCCGGCAGGCTGGGCAGTCCAATAAAGGACAGTGCCGTGGTCACCGCCTTTATCGATCCGGGCAGGCAGCCGCCGAGCTCTTGCTGGGCCGCCAGCTTCATGACGGCACTGATCATGCATCGCATGCCGTTCGCTTTCTCGCGAAGCGTTTTCGCCTCCTTCTTGGGCAGCCGTACGTCCAAGCCGGAATACAACTCGAAGTCGACAGCGAGCTCAACCGATGCTACGTCGCCGGTCGATGACCACTCAAGTCCCGCGAGCCAGTCCACGAGGGCGAGGAAGGTCCGTTCGTCCCAGTACCGTAACCACGCCCAAGCCGGGGCGATCCGCTGATACGGGAAATCGTACCTTCGCACCGGATTCTGCCCGCAAAGCTCCCACGGAGTTCTCGCTTTGCGGTCCTTCCATTCTTGGTTGACGTGCCTCGCACGTTCTGCCAGGATCTCCGCCATGAGGGATTGAACCGGCCCGACCAGATCTCTCGTGCGCGTCGTAGCAATTCCGTGCTCGAGGAGGCACCTGGGCCAGTCCCTCTTTTCCGCGGCTACGATCGCCGCGTACTCTGCTTTCGCGCGGATCGGGGTGTAGGCACCGCACCGCCAGAAGATGTGCGCCTCGTCCTCGACGCTCCCGTTGCCGCAGCTCGTACATGCGGGGTCACCTCCCTGATGCATCCGCGAAGTGTGCTGCGCCGTGTTGACGCCTCCGGCGATCGCCACTCTGATGAGCCGCGCGGTCTGGGGTGGGCAGGCCCGCGATTTCCACAGCGCGTTGGTGGCGTCAAGGTCGACGTCGGCGATGCCGGCATAACTGCCGCGCCTCGCGACGAGTCTCGCCCGCAGCCGCGTCTTCAGGTCGGAGCGGATATCGTGGTTCCGCTCTGCTGGGGACTTGCCCAATGGCAAGTACGGTTCACCGTTTCGTTTTACATCGTCGAGGGGGCCGCCTGCCCAGTCGTGACCGCACGGCTCCAGTCCGTACTTCACAGCGATTCCTACGGGTCCCAGCGCCGCCGTCACGCGGGGCCCGTACATCTCCCGTATCTTTGCTGCTTGTGGTACGAGGTGCGGGAGTCTCTGGCATGCGGTGTAGAATTGCCCCGTTATGCTGTAGGCCATCCGGGTCGCCGGATCCGTCAGATGCGCCTTCTCGAGGATTCCCAGAACTGCCTCGGGTGCTCGCTTCGGGTTCTTCGTCCCCCATACCGCCGACATGACTCCGGTCGTCAGCTTCTCAACGGATTCCTTGGTCGTTGGGGCGAAGGGTACTCTCGCCAGCGCGGCTGGGAGGATCGCGGATTGTACTAAGAGCACTCTGCTCGGTTGCGGAATCGGGACGTGACGTAGGTTGTGGGCGGTGCTGGTGGCGGTCTCGAGCCTGGCCGTGTCGTTGTGGTCGCGCCCCTTCCGTGAGGTGCTCAGTTTGGCCCCAAGGCATTTTAGCGCTGTCGCCTGGGGAAACTTCCTCCCCGTGCTCCGGAGCTGAAGTCGCGACACGTAATCACGGACGGTCGTGAACACAAACGTCTTGTCCATGTTCAACGCCATGCCGGTGAGCCGGCAGAACTCGTCTACTACGTCGACTCCCTTCTGGAGGGCTGCTTCCGAGATCCTCGTCATCAGATTCGCATCATCCGCGTACGATTCAGTGAGCAATCCGGGTGCTTCTGCCTTCACCGCCTTCATTGGGATGGAGAGCAACGCGTTGATGAGGATGACTGAGATCGGGCAGCCCTGGAGGATCCCGTTCGTCACCTCGAACTCGTCCCCGACTCCCAGCGGCAGTTTGAAACGCCTTACGAGCACCCCGTATATTCCCCGCAGTGGCGTCATAATTCGTTCATGCAGCCCGAGTTCCTGCATCAGGCGCATCGTCAGCTCGTGCGGCACGCGGTCGAAGCACTTCGAGAAGTCAAGGGAGAGCCCGTAGAGCGGGTCTCCGCTTAACAGGGCATACTCGATCTCCATCGCCATCGTCATCAGAGGGTCTTCTCCGCGGTGGCCAGGGCGGAATCCGTGTTGGCCGTCCTCGATCCAGCCTTCCTGCCAGGTCACTATGTCTTTGAGCCGTCGACAGGCCCAGAGACGGTAAACACAGGAGGTCACCGTGATCGGTCTCATCTTCACCGGGTCGTTGTCGTCACCTTTCGGCGTCATGGTGACCAGGGCTGTTTGCAGTGCCCGTGGCCATTCGCCGGTCCTCTCAACCAGATTCAACAGCTCCGCGAGGGCGTCCAGCATCGGGTCAGGCAACGCCTTCAGCTCTGCCATTCTCCACCCGTCTACTCCACACGCCCCTTTGGCACTCTTTTTCATCAACAGGGCACGCAGGTCTGCGCCCGTTATCTCCTCCACCTCCATCGGCTGCCGGTGGATGTAGCTCTTGAAGCGGTCGGCAAAGAGGTTGTAAAGCGGCTCCGGCTGCTCCTTGTAGGATCGGAATATCGGATCCCACGCGCTCTGCAGGACGGCATCCATCTCATCGACGTTCGCCGTGACCCGGTCCGTTCTCAGCGTCGTTGCTTCTCGTCGCGGCTGCCGCCGGCACCAGGCGGCAAGCCCTCGCCGGTCCGTGTCGGCGCGGTTCACCGCCTCCCTGACGTACTTGCCGTGGCGGGCTGCCATGCCTTCTCGTCCGAGCCGGTTGTTGTGGTCCCGGACTGCCCGCAGCAAGGTTCCACATTCCTGAGCGGTCGGGAGGTTCGCATATGCCGGTTGAGCAGGGGTTGCCCCAGTTGAGCAGGGGTTGCCTTGTAGCCCGTACCGGTCTGTTGTCCGCCTTTATATGTATTTTCTCGCAGTGTGGTGCTTGGGTTGCGACACTTGCGGTGCTTTATGATTATACACTTTAACTACGGCTAGCCAAGTTTGTAAGTACGTATTTCAACTTTTGCTGGCCATCATGCTCGTGCCGGGAGGTTCCTCACTACGTCGCGAATCCTCTCACGGGGCAGTTATGCGGTCAACACCGTCCCGCATGTTAACGGGTGTCCACTTTTACTGCACGGTAGGGTCCAGCCCCAGAAGCTGGAGTTAAAAGCTGGACTTCAAAAAGTGGGTGCCACACCCGCTTTGGGGGTGTGGGTTTACACGCGTTTTTGGGTCGTAGCACACCCGCCTTCCGGGCTGTGACTCGGAGCACACCCTCTATAACACCAGCTTCTGAGGCTGGACCTCACCGTGTAGCGTAAGGAACGTGCCGGAGGCAGAAAGGGGTGTCTGCAGACAGAACGGCGGTGCAAGTCATCATATCCTGCTCGTTCCTCACTACGTCGCGAATCCTCTCACGGGGCTGCTATGCGGTCTTAACTGGTGTCCACTTTTACTACACAGTGGGGTCCTGCCCCAGAAGGTGGAGTTAAAAAGCTGGACTTTAAGAAGCGGGTGTCGCACCCGCTTTTCGGGTGGGGATGTACACGCGTTTAGGTTGTAGCACACCCGCCGACTCAGACACACCCTCTATAACCCCAGCTTCTGAGGCTGGACCTCACCGTGTAGCGTAAGGAACGTGCCGGAGGCAGAAAGGGGTGTCTGCAGACAGAACGGCGGTGCGAGTCATCATATCCTGCTCGTTCCTCACTACGTCGCGAATCCTCTCACGGGGCTGTTATGCGGTCTTAACTGGTGTCCACTTTTACTACACAGTGGGGTCCTGCCCCAGAAGGTGGAGTTAAAAAGCTGGACTTTAAGAAGCGGGTGTCGCACCCGCTTTTCGGGTGGGGATGTACACGCGTTTAGGTTGTAGCACACCCGCCGACTCAGACACACCCTCTATAACCCCAGCTTCTGAGGCTGGACCTCACCGTGTATCGTGAGGAACGCGCCGGAGGCAGAAGGAGTGTCTGCAGACAGAACGGCGGTGCGAGTCTGGTTTGCCAGGCGGCTGTTCGTATCTCGCCCCAGCGCCTGAAGGACCGCCGCTGCTACGAAAGCACGGGAAGAACCGTCCCGGGAAGAATTGTGAAAACGGGATATTTTTGCCCAGGCGTTTCATGTTGTTCCGCAGACGCTTTGAGCTATATTTGTGTCTGTGGTTTCGTTCGTCTTCTTAACCAAGGTTAAGTGCGTAGATGGTGTCAGCCATGAATGAACATTGCACCGCATACAAAATACCGTAATCGGAATAATGTTGAACTGGGCTAAAGCTGGAACGGGTAAATGATAGACCGGGTAAAACCTGGGACACCCGGGGGGGGTAGTCACCTGCGTGACTGCACCAGCGGTGGTCCTGCAGCCTCCTATGACAGCGGCATCTAGGGGTCGAGCTGAGTATTGAGCACCCGAAGGCGCGGGCAAGCACCAGGGTCGTGATGTTCCGACCCCGGTAAAACCTGGGACACCCAGCCCTATCTATTTTGGGGCCCAGGTTCTACCCGGTTCAACATTCATCCATTTACGGTAAGTCACAGCGGGGAGGGAAGAAGATGATCCGAGCATCCTTCCGGATGCCAAAAGACAGGAGGGGCGCGGGGAGTTTGGGTCGCCGAGAGGCTGCTTCTATCTATCATAGCTCACGATCCGATGGACTTGCGTCGGCGCGATGCCGAGTCACCAGAGCGGAGGGGGGGAAATCTTAGTTTGATGGCTAGGCAGAGCCCTGCCGCTCGTGCATGGTTGGGGGGATTGCAAGAACGTGCTTGGAATGGATATGTGCTCAACACCGCAGTGTGGAATGGATATGTGCTCAACACTACACTGTGTGGAATGGATATGTGCTCAACACCGCACTGTGCGACTCGCCAGACCGCACTGAATTGGTCCTCTTGTGGCGCTTTTAAACACAGCGGACATGTGTTCCCGCGTGAAGCGTCAATGGTTGAAGCACCAACGGGAAAGAGTGCGGGGAAGGAATCCTGCGAGCTGGGACGCGTAACGCGAAGTACCCTACCGCAAGGGATTGCAAGAACGTGCTTGGAATGGATATGTGCTCAATACCGCACTGTGTGGAATGGATGTGTGCTCAACACCGCACTGTGCGACTCGCCAGACCGCACTGACTTGGTCCTCTTGTGACGCTTTTAAAACACAGCGGACATGTGTTCCCGCGTGAAGCTTCAATGGTTGAAGCACCAACGGGAAAGAGTGCGGGGAAGGAATCCTGCGAGCTGGGACGCGTAACGCGAAGTACCCTACCGCAAGGGATTGCAAGAACGTGCTTGGAATGGATATGTGCTCAATACCGCACTGTGTGGAATGGATGTGTGCTCAACACCGCACTGTGCGACTCGCCAGACCGCACTGACTTGGTCCTCTTGTGACGCTTTTAAAACACAGCGGACATGTGTTCCCGCGTGAAGCTTCAATGGTTGAAGCACCAACGGGAAAGAGTGCGGGGAAGGAATCCTGCGAGCTGGGACGCGTAACGCGAAGTACCCTACCGCAAGGGATTGCAAGAACGTGCTTGGAATGGATATGTGCTCAATACCGCACTGTGTGGAATGGATGTGTGCTCAACACCGCACTGTGCGACTCGCCAGACCGCACTGACTTGGTCCTCTTGTGACGCTTTTAAAACACAGCGGACATGTGTTCCCGCGTGAAGCTTCAATGGTTGAAGCACCAACGGGAAAGAGTGCGGGGAAGGAATCCTGCGAGCTGGGACGCGTAACGCGAAGTACCCTACCGCAAGGGATTGCAAGAACGTGCTTGGAATGGATATGTGCTCAATACCGCACTGTGTGGAATGGATGTGTGCTCAACACCGCACTGTGCGACTCGCCAGACCGCACTGACTTGGTCCTCTTGTGACGCTTTTAAACACAGCGGACATGTGTTCCCGCGTGAAGCGTCAATGGTTGAAGCACCAACGGGAAAGAGTACGGGGAAGGAATCCTGCGAGCTGGGACGCGTAACACGAAGTACCCTACCGCAAGGGATTGCAAGAACGTGCTTGGACGGAGGGGGGAGGGCGCACAAGCTTGCACTGGGTCCCGTTCAGTCAACCAGACGGCCTCCGCCCGAGATCCAACTCTCCTGCCCGCCCAGTGATGATAGAATTCAAAGGAAACCTCAAAAATGACTATTTTCGACCGGACAAAACATCCGTCATTCTGTCCCGAGTGCAAAACCCAGCCCGAGGGACAATATGGCGGATATTCCGGCAAAACGTAACTTTTAGAGTTAAAGTTCGCTTGAAATTCCGGGGGTTTAGGGTCTCCGTGTGACCGTTCATGAATGGGTTCTCTTAGAGCAAGAAAGGGCTATAAGGTTTTTTTTTGAGATTTCCTCTGAGAGTCGCTGCTGTCGTCGCTACCCAAAAGTCAAACAGCGACTGAACTTTCAGCGCCCAGCCTTCCTCTGCCACCTTGGAAGGCCGGCTGTTCGTTGACACATAGGCACGCGAGAATCTGGCAACAGACCACAGGTAGATAACCATGCAGATGGACGAGGACCTTGCAAACGGGTTATTTGATGCTTGAACGGTCACAGCCTGCCAAAGGCTTTCTGCAGCTGCCCGATTCAGTTCGCGTTCGCGGCTGTTCGTTGACGAGCCGGGAACGCAAGCGAAGGAATCTGGCAAACAGGCCTCGGGTTAAAGATGGAAACGCCAGGACCTTACGAACGGGCTTGGATGGTCGTAGGTTGGCAAAGGCTCTCTGTGCCTGCATTATCTCCTATGTTCAGCTCACGTTCCCGGGCTGTTCGTTGACACATAGGCACGCAAGAACCTGGCAAACAGGCCACGGGTTAAAGATGCAAACGCCAGAACCTTACGAACGGGCTTGAATGGTCGTAGGCTGGCAAAGGCTCTCTGCGCCTGCATTACCTCCTATGTTGAGCTCACGTTCCCGGCTGTTCGTTGACCAGCCTGGAACGCAAGCGAAGAATTTGGCTCACAAACGGGCTTGAATGGTCATAGGCTGTCAAAGGCTCTCTGTGCCTGCCTTACCTCCTAGGACCAGCTCACGCTCCCGGCTCTTCGTTGACCAGCCTGGAACGCAAGCGAAGAAACTGTCAAACAGACCACAAGCTAAAGATGCAAACGTCAGGATCTCGCAAACGGGTTCTTCTTTGATGCTTGAATGGTCATTCGGCTGGCACAGGCTTCTCTCTACCTGCCAGTAGGCATACAGGCGAAGAATCTGCCAAATCTGGCAGATCACAGACTAAAGATGGCAAATGTCAGGCGATTTGCAAACGTCAGTCACAGCATCTGCCTTACTTCTTTAGTACAGCTCACACTCTCGGCTGTTCGTTTATCAGTTGGCATGCAAGCGAAGAATCTGCCGAACAGCAACGTCAGGAACTCGCAAACGGGTTAGTTGATGCTTGAACGGTCACAGGCTGCCACAGGCTTGCTCTACCCGCCTTGCTTCCTCAGTTCAGCACATTCCCGGCTGTTCGTCGACCAGTAGGCGCGCAAACGAACCCCCCTCGAAGACGTAGTGTCACTCTGGAGGTCCGTCTCGTACCGGGCTACCTACCGAGCGTCCGACAGCTGCTTGTGTGTGTGTTTAAGTTCAGGGCTTTGAGTGGGTAACGTCGGAATCGAAGTATAGCCCACTAGTCGCTTTCACCAGTCGGCTTTGCGTTTCCGACACGCTGCTTTTGGGTCCTGTGACTCCTCTCCGAAGGGTGGGTGGGGCGGGATCCTTCGGGGGACGGATAGCGCGTGGGGGCTGCCAGCTTCTCCATCCGGCACTCGGCTCATGACTTCTGTTTTCATCTTGCGGTGTTAGCTGCACGGGGTTTTCGGCCCCGTGCAACAGCTGAGTGTCTTTACACAGGCGGCACATCTCACCCGAGAATGTGGCAAGCTCTCTCTGTGCAATGAGCTTGGCCTGACTAGCTGTTCCAAACTCCTGGTGCAAGCACCCGTCATGGTCGGCAGTCGCCACCTGGGCCACAGTTTTGAGTCCTGTTCCGACACTCGGTCGCACGGCGAAGTGGCGCGAATTACTTGTCGCCAAGCATTCTGCAATGCTGATGACACGATTGCTGCCCCACAGGTGCTTATACAGTAGTAGTAGTAGTATGTGTCGTCTGCCAAAACAGCCGGAGACAGCAGGCGCAGGGGGCAGGTCTTGCTTGATTTTTCTCTTCTTCATGGAGACCCGCCCCCGGGATCCCGACTGTCCAATCACTGTCGAGAAGAGTTTGCGCCTACTGTGATGAGGTGGTTGACCAGGCCCCCACGAAGACTTATCCACAACACGGCTACAACACGAGGATGCAGCCCAGGTTAGGTGTGCACTCAGCCATCAGGCCATTGGCTGCTAAGCACCCCCCGACCGGTCGATTTGCCACTTTTGTGGCCCTCTATTCGCCGGGCGGTGCTGTCAACACTTGTTCCGCGTCGCATATGATGCTGGCGGATGGGGGATCGGCGACCGCGACTCAATTAAGGTGCGATCAACAGTGTCGCCACGTGAAGGCCCCCCTTTACACCCCCATGCCATCTAAAAAGGTGCCTATACAAAGAAGGAATCCAAAATACTCGAGGGACTGTCTTGTGCTCATTTCGAAGGAGGCTAGAGCGGGAGAAAACAATACAACTCCAAAGTGGGTCATTTTTTGTTGAACGCTTACGCCCGCCACTAAACCCAGATTTACCTGTGTTTCGTGTGGGCTACAGCACATTTACCATGCAGGGTCAAAACCCTGCGTGTGTCTTTTTGGAAAACGCTGCCGCGGGGCCGATGGCCCCCAAGGAATTTTTTTGGGGAAAAAAAAATTGCTCAACTTCATCAAAAATCACCGCAGTTTTTGTTCCAAAAATTTTTTTTTTCAAACCTTTTAACATTTTTTTCCAGAAAAAATGGGTGGCCATTTTTTTTGGGGGGTCTGAACAGTGCTCCCGCTAACCTCACTTTTGGTGAGGAATTCCAAAATCTGCTGTTTGACTCTTTTTTTTTCGTGCCCCCCAAATTTTTCCCCCCCTGTGCTGCGCACTGTGCAGGTTATTAGCTTCGTTTCTGCCTCGGTTTCTCGACCAACTTTCTGAGACCGAGAAGCTTTTCTCCAGGGGAGCACCACCCAAGGGGGGTCCGGGGGGTCTGCCCCCCGGCGAACGGTACGGTACAGGTGGAGAAAGTTTGCACTTCTCAGTCTGTTTGTCACAATAAACACTGCACATTCCTGAAGGCAAGAGCCTTTTTTTCAAATTCAACCACCACTCGATACTGTGTGCTGGTAAATCATTGCCACGAGTAGATGCAGACCAGAGATCACATGGAACAAGGCACTTGTGTCGACTCGGAGAGAATCTGTCAAGAAATCCGGGGCTGCTTCTGAGCCTCGACTCTCTTTCTCAGCTCCAGCCCCCAACTTCTACCCGCCAGCCCACCATGCCCAGCAGAGAGTAGACCGTGATGCAGTGCTTTGGCTACACGATACCACCAATCGGAAAAAGGTGAGGAATTCCTCATGAGGAATTCCTCACCCTCTTTTTTCGAGCCTCTTTTTTTTTGAGGAATTCCTCGCACTTTTTCGTTAGCGGGAGCACTGGGTCTGAATCTCTCTTACCAAAAAGACACAAGGTTTTGACCCTGCATGTTACCTCCTTTGATCAAACGCAACTGGCAGTCTCCTCAAGCATTTCCTACAAAGCGGGTGCTTATATAAAAAAAGATCTTGCAAAATAAGACGCGTCGCTGGCTAACCACGGTTGAAACCGGAAAAAATGATGGGAATTGTTTTTCGTTCTAGTATTTTTCGTTGAACGCTTTGCCCTGGACGTTTGTTTCTTGGTACAGGGCGCAAGGAAACGCCGTGGATGGCCTGTGACGCGTTCTTATTTCCTCCAACATTGCATGTTTGGTAAAAAAAAAAAAAAAAAAAAAAATGCATACGCGACCGCTCCCCCGTCGGAGGCGGGTAGAACTCCCAGAGCGCGGGCGGCGAGCCTTTGGCCATGCGCTGCTGGTGCCGGAGCGCGGCCATCGTCAGCTTCGGAGGTGCCTTCGCCGTTTTCCGGGTCAGGTCGGGCGACGTGAGATCGACCTCTTGGAACTGGCGCTCCCGCAGGCCTACGTAGCACGTTACAACGGCGCCGATGCCTGCGAGAAGCGCCCCCGGCCAGATGTACTTCGGCTCCAGGTCGCCGAATTGGAGCGAGTGGCTCAGCAGGGCGTGGCTGAGGATGATGACGCCGACGGCCTCGAACAGCATCGAAGCCGACAGCGGCAGCGCGTGCAGCGCAACCAGAGCGAAGAGGTAGAACAGGTCCCTCGCGACCCCTGCTGAAGCGAGCCCGAGCGCGTACGCAGCGCCGTCGACGCCGCCGAAGAACGACGCGCTCCAGAAGTCGCCGTCACCCTTCGCACCCACGACGACCAGCGCTGCCAGCAAGCTGAAAACCTGCGCATTTTTCTTAGATTTTTAGTTAAAGTTCGTTTGAGGTGAAATTCCGGTTTCGAAATTAGGTGTTTAATTCAGCTAATCCCGAGCAAAGCCCCGGCAGGAGCGCGGATCTCCACCAAACCGGATCAGTCATTTGTTTCTGTTCAACTCGTTTGGCTGGAGAGCGCCCTGCCACTGCTCGCCGGGACTGAATACCCGTGTAGCAAAGCATGCGGGGGGGCATGCCAGGCTGATGCCTGAGGCGCGAGGCGCGGTCCACCTGAGGGGGGGTCGTCGCACGCCGATCGACGGTGCAGCTGTTGCAGCTGAGATCCGTCCTGTCCAGTACTTGACGTGCAAGCCGTGGATATTCGTCTGGTGCCTGGCCAGCGCCTAATCATGACGAGACTCGCTTGGCTGAGGTCCGCCGCGCTCGGCGGCAGCTCGCCCGGTTGGGGTCCGCCTGGTCGCTGACGTGCAGCTCGCTTTGGCTGAGATTCGCCGTGCCACGTGCACGGCGTGCAGCTCGCTTGGTTTGAGATCCGTCTGGCCTCGATGACGTGCAGCTCGCTTTGGCTGAGATCCGCCGTGCCACGTGCACGGCGTGCAGCTCGCTTGGTTTGAGATCCGTCTGGCCTCGATGACGTGCAGCTCGCTTTGGCTGAGATCCGCCGTGCCACGTGCACGGCGTGCAGCTCGCTTGGTTTGAGATCCGTCTGGCCTCGATGACGTGCAGCTCGCTTTGGCTGAGATCCGCCGTGCCACGTGCACGGCGTGCAGCTCGCTTGGTTTGAGATCCGTCTGGCCTCGATGACGTGCAGCTCGCTTTGGCTGAGATCCGCCGTGCCACGTGCACGGCGTGCAGCTCGCTTGGTTTGAGATCCGTCTGGCCTCGATGACGTGCAGCTCGCTTTGGCTGAGATCCGCCGTGCCACGTGCACGGCGTGCAGCTCGCTTGGTTTGAGATCCGTCTGGCCTCGATGACGTGCAGCTCGCTTTGGCTGAGATCCGCCGTGCCACGTGCACGGCGTGCAGCTCGCTTGGTTTGAGATCCGTCTGGCCTCGATGACGTGCAGCTCGCTTTGGCTGAGATCCGCCGTGCCACGTGCACGGCGTGCAGCTCGCTTGGTTTGAGATCCGTCTGGCCTCGATGACGTGCAGCTCGCTTTGGCTGAGATCCGCCGTGCCACGTGCACGGCGTGCAGCTCGCTTGGTTTGAGATCCGTCTGGCCTCGATGACGTGCAGCTCGCTTTGGCTGAGATCCGCCGTGCCACGTGCACGGCGTGCAGCTCGCTTGGTTTGAGATCCGTCTGGCCTCGATGACGTGCAGCTCGCTTTGGCTGAGATCCGCCGTGCCATGTGCACGGCGTGCAGCTCGCTTGGTTTGAGATCCGTCTGGCCTCGATGACGTGCAGCTCGCTTTGGCTGAGATCCGCCGTGCCACGTGCACGGCGTGCAGCTCGCTTGGTTTGAGATCCGTCTGGCCTCGATGACGTGCAGCTCGCTTTGGCTGAGATCCGCCGTGTCATGTGCACGGCGTGCAGCTCGCTTGGCTGAGGTCCGTCTGACCTCGATGACGTGCAGCTCGCTTCGGCTGCCATCCGCCGTGCCACGTGCACGGCGTGCAGCTCGCTTGGTTTGAGATCTGTCCGGGAGACGCGTCCGCGACCGGGCGCATGGCATGCGCCCGATCGCGGACGCGTCAGATCGCTCAGGCGGGTGGGCCCCCGTCGCGGACGTGTGTACTTGTTTTATCTGGGCGCTGGGACGGCCTTCAACCTCTCGTCTTCAGCTTGAAACGGCAGACGGCCTTCAGCCTCTCGTCTTCAGCTTGAAATGGGAGACAAAGGGGGGAAGATGACATGACGCTCGCTCAGTATTGGAATGGTCGTGCCGAGGTTGACTTGATGGGTCCGGTGACACTAGGGGCCGCGTGTGACCGCCTGCTGAAGCTGGACACCGATGTTCTCGGCGAGCTCCAGCTCACCCTAGCTGTGGCGTCGAAGGGTCCGGTGTTCTCTCCCACCGGCTGGCCGCAGGTCGGTGGGTTTAGGAACAGAGTTGACAGCGGGCCGGCAAGGAAGGGCTTGAGACGACTACAAGCCTTTGTCGACTCCGGCAGGAGGTGGAAAATGAACCGAGGGCGGCAGGGCGCTGTCGCCCGAGCTTCCCGTTTTCCGCCAGCGTATCAGGCTGGTCATCATAATCATCGACTCTCTCATCGTGGTCTTATCAGACCCCTATCATCAAGACGAAGAAGCGGGGCGCAGCGACCCCGCGGGCGGCCTGCAGGTACGCGTTCTTGGAACGGGCTCTGGGGTACCGGAAGTCAGGGACATGCCTCAAGTGGATAAGGAACTCCGGGAGGCGATCGGCTCCAGCGCCCTGTCCCCGGTGTTGGAGGCTCAGCGCAGTCGCAGAGTATTTTTGGACCGCTGGAGTCGCAGGGCAGGGGACCGTGAAGGGGATGCCTGCCACGCGGCCCTTTTCGGCGAAGTGCTTGTCGAGCTGGGGATCGCCGAGCCCGACGGCCTCTTGGCGAATCTCAGGGAGGGTTGACCAATGTCCGGTCATGTGGGATACAGTCCCTGTATAGCCCGAGCCTGGGGGACCCGGAATTGTCAGTAGCGGAACTGATTCGCCGCCAGCCTGACGTGCTGGCGAGGGTCAGGAGGGCCGTCATGGGTGAGTCGGACTCCAACAGGGAAGCCATCTGGGCGTCGGTGCAGAAGGAGGTTGACAGAGGCTTCATGGTCGAACTAGTGGAGCCGCCGACGAATTCGGTCTTTCTACGGCGCTTCATGGTTGCCCAGCTGAAGGCGGACCAGAAAGGGTGGCAGACGAAGCTCCGCGCGTGCGATGACGGGCGTATGGCCCTGGTTAATAAGGCGGTCCACATGCGACGAAGGTCAAGCTGGACACCGTCGACGTTTTCGTGGAGGTGGCGCGGCAACTGGCCCGGTAGGTTTGCCGGGGCGGCCTTCTACTCAGTAGGTTTGGACCATCGTGACGCCTACAGGCAGATGAAGGCACGGAACGATGTAATCTGCAGGTGCGTGGTGGCGGAGGACCCGGACGGACTGTTGCAATTTTTCAGGCTCGACCGTCTGTCGTTTGGCGAGGCGGCAAGCGTTGTACACTACAACGCCTTTGCGAAGGTCCTCGCCCGCGTCGTCCGTCGCGGCCTGTCGCTGCCGCTCCTGCAGTACTACGACGACTTCGCCTGTCCCTGCCGGCTGGAGGACGACCTAGTGCTTGCTGACACCTTAGAGCTGCTGGGCGGCATTTTGCGCACCTCTTTCAACGACGAAAAGACCTCACAGGGCAACAGCTTTCGGCACCTGGGCTTGATTTTCTCGATAGACGGGGAGGGTGTGCACCTTTCCCTGTCGGAACCACGGAAGGAGAAACTGGTGTTCGTTCTGGAGGGCGTTCTCGCTCGCGACTCGCTCGCACCGGGCGAGGCGGCGTCGCGCCGGGAAACTAGGGTCCGCCTCGTCCTCCCTATTCGGAAAGGTGGGTAGGGTACCTCTCCAACCTCTATTCAGGCGCGCCAATGCGTCGTCCACGTACCGGGACTTCAAGCTGCGTCGCGAGCTTTGCGTATCGCTCCGGTGGTGGGTTGACGTCCTGAGGAGTGAGGTCCGTGTCTTTGAAAAGTCGGTTCCCCTCGACACGGTGAGTCCGGATACGGGGACCAAGTGCGTCCTGTTCACGGATGCCTGCCCAAAGGGGCTGGGCGCCGTCCTTGTTGTTCTTACGGACGGCGTGGTGTCGTCTGTCGAGTACTGCTCTTGCCCGGTTCCTGCCAGGGCGTCCGGGCTGCCGTTTCACGCTTTGGAGTTCGCAGCCGTGTCGGTGGCGTTCGGTCTGTGGTTCAAAGAGATAGGCAGGTGCCTAGCCTTCAGACGATTGATGAGGCGGTGGCAGATTTCTTGGTCCCGGGTACCCTCCAGTGCACATCTGTGCCGTAGGCGGCTGATTCTTGCGCGCTGATCTTTGGCTTCTCTTCTCTTTTGCGTCGGTCCATTGGGATAGAGCCATTGGGAAAATCCCAGAGTCCCGCGAGGCGAATGCGAGCAGCCAGGCATCGTGAGCCGGCCCGCCGCAGCCAGTTGTGTTAGATTGAAGCCAACTCGGGCCTTCGCCAGTTGAGCTGGAGTCTTGGCTGACTGATTCGGTAGCCAGGAGGACCGATCTCCCCAACTGAGGCAGCCGCCGGGCAGCCAACTTCGCCGGTCAGCTCGTTCCCAAGGTACCAGCAAGCCAGCTAAGGAGAGCTAACCGTGAATGATCCTTTGATTGGTGTGACATGAATTAAACGGATGTTAAATTGGCGGATGGAGAAGGAACAACGGCTCCGAGTGACTCTCTCCAAGGAGGCAATTTAATAGGTGTTTAATTCAGCTAATCCCGAGCAAAGCCCCGGCAGGAGCGCGGATCTCCACCAAACCGGATCAGTCATTTGTTTCTCCCGCCCGCCCACCCGAAGAAAATAATGACATGGGATGTTGCACGGTTAGACGGCATGAGGACGGGTTTCACGGACCCCGAGTAGGAGGCTCTGGTGCGCTCACTCGCGGAGCTGCCAGAGGGCATGTCCCTGACCTCCTTCCGTGTGTTGCCGTGCTGGGCGCTTCCCGAGCGCGGTCGGCCGAGGAAGTCTACAAGCGCTTTCGCAGCATGGTGGCAGAGCTAGGAGCGGGGCCCCGCGAACGGGGTCCCGCCCCAGGCGGGGACGGTGACAAGGACACACCGCCCCGGTCTGCGCCTGGTCAGCGAGCAAGGAGATGGACTCCGCAGAGGGCAGCGCTTAAGAGGTCCCTCAGTCGGAACTCGGCCGAGGTGGCCCGCAGGGCCATGCGGGCCCGTTACACGACGGTCGGCTCGCCGAGTGCGTGTCGTGGTGTGGTAGCATGGGCGTTGAGCCCTACCCAACCACGGTAGAGAGGTTGGAGGAGTTCGGCCGGGTGCGTGTCGTGGTGTCGTAGCATGGGCGTTGAGCCCTACCCAACCACGGTAGAGAGGTTGGAGGAGTTCGGCGGTCACCTGCTGCTGATGGGCGACGACGGTGCAGCTTATAGGGCGCCCCAGAACATCATAGCGTCCGTGCTGGCGGAGAACAAAGCCGCGGGGTGTGTTCTCGATGGCCCGCTGAATATCGTGGGTAGGATGATGGCCGTCCTCGGGAAGGAGTCGCCGGACCCACAGCAGGCGGAGCCGCTGGGCGTGAGGGAGTTCAGGGCGATCTTTGATGCCATCCGGACCACGGGCGACTACGGCGCTGTGCAGACTCTGGGCGAATATTTTTACGCTACTCAGAACTTCGAGTATGCGGGCGATCCGGGCGGAGGACGTCACTCTGAATGGAGGAAGGCTCAGGGTCGAGTGGCGCATGGCGAAGGGCAAAAGGGAATGCATGAGATTCTTGACGTTCGAGGCCATAAATTTGGTGCCTCCGCTTACGCTTTCCGACCCGCCGGAGGGAGCACCGTCCTCCATCCGCTCCCAGTCGAGGTGTTCACCCTCCTGAAGCGCTTGGCCGGGTCAAGTCAGCTCCTGTGCCCCAACTGCGGGTACCGCTCATTCAGGGAGGCACTCTGCGGTACAAGGACAGGGCGGGGTCTCTTCGCCGACAGTAACGGGATGTCAGCGGGGAGGAGTCCAGGAGCAGGCTCGCGTACACGACGCACAGCGCCAGGGTAGGTGGTTGCTGCACGCTGCTGAAGGACGGGGATGATGCAGGTTTGCGAGGTGGGGGACTGGGCGTCGGAGGACATGGTGAGGTTGTACGGAAAGAAGCTCACGCGCGATCCGTATTGCGTGGAGGCGGTCCGGTTTTACAACCCGGTGAGCCTAGCTCACTGCTACGCCGCGCCCTCGTAGGTCGGTCCTCCTCGGGATTCGTATGAAGCTCCCTGCGCCCCACCCTTCCCTCTCTCCCCACTCCCCCGCAGTGGATCAAGGTTAGTCTCCCTGGCTTGCTGAGCTTGACCGGCGGAGGGAAAATCCCAGAGTCCCGCGAGGCGAATGCGAGCAGCCAGGCATCGTGAGCCGGCCCGCCGCAGCCAGTTGTGTTAGATTGAAGCCAACTCGGGCCTTTGCCAGTTGAGCTGGAGTCTTGGCTGACTGATTCGGTAGCCAGGAGGACCGATCTCCCCAACTGAGGCAGCCGCCGGGCAGCCAACTTCGCCGGTCAGCTCGTTCCCAAGGTACCAGCAAGCCAGCTAAGGAGAGCTAACCGTGAATGATCCTTTGATTGGTGTGACATGAATTGTTGGATGTTAAATTGGCGGATGGAGAAGGAACAACGGCTCCGAGTGACTCTCTCCAAGGAGGCAATTTAATGGTTTTATTTTAGAGTCAAGGTTCGCTTGAAATTCCGGGGGTTAGGGTTTCCGTGTGACCGTTGTGAAATTGGTTGTTTTAGAGCAAGTAAAGGTTGCTGTTGTTTCTTGGGTGTTTTCGAGTGAACGTTCTTGAGGATGCGGGAGAAACGAAAAAAGTATTCCTTCACGGAAGGCTCCGTATATTGGTGGTGGGATATGCATATTTATTCGTGTTAGTAGCAGTGCATGTTCGTGTGTGTCGCTGTTGCCTGTTGCTGACTCTTCGACTTTAATCAGGTCAGGTCGGGCGAAGCCTATGCGTAGAAAGATGGTTCTGAGCACGATAAACACTCGGGGTAAGCTCTAAAGGAGTGTAGGAGAAGCGCCCCCGGCCAGATGTACTTCGGCTCCAGGTCGCCGAATTGGAGCGAGTGGCTCAGCAGGGCGTGGCTGAGGATGATGACGCCGACGGCCTCGAACAGCATCGAAGCCGACAGCGGCAGCGCATGCAGCGCAACCAGAGCAAAGAGGTAGAACAGGTCCCTCGCGACCCCTGCTGAAGCGAGCCCGAGCGCGTGCGCAACGCCGTCGGCGCCGCCGAAGAACGACGCGCTCCGCCGTCACCCTTCGCACCCACGACGACCAGCGCTGCCAGCAAGCTGAAAACCTGCGCATTTTTTTAGATATTTAGCGTTATTTGTGGATTAGAAGGTCGGTATTTTAAAGTCTCCGGTTGACCGTAGAGGCTTGAGTATGGCGGGGGGTTGAGAAAAGTGAGAGGGTGCAGCTCGTTTCGGGTGTTGTGTCACTCCGTTGTGAAACCTTGTGAAGTCCCCTAACGCGTTAAGGGGGTGCTTGGGATTGGGTAGGGTGTGGTCGTTCTGCTACGGCGTGATTTTTAGTTACAGTTCGTTTGAGGTGAAATTCCGGTTTCGAAATTGGTTATTTTAGAGTCAAGGTTCGCTTGAAATTCCGGGTGTTTGGGTTTCCGTGTGACCGTTGTGAAATTGGTTGTTTTAGAGCAAGTAAAGGTTGCTGTTGTTTCTTGGGTGTTTTCGAGTGAACGTTCTTGAGGATGCGGGTACGTGAAGTCAAGTCTCCGGGTGAGAAACGAAAAAAGTATTCCTTCACGGAAGGCTCCGTATATTGGTGGTGGGATATGCATATTTATTCGTGTTAGTAGCAGTGCATGTTCGTGTGTGTCGCTGTTGCCTGTTGCTGACTCTTCGACTTTAATCAGGTCAGGTCGGGCGAAGCCTATGCGTAGAAAGATGGTTCTGAGCACGATAAACACTCGGGGTAAGCTCTAAAGGAGTGTAGGAGAAGCGCCCCCGGCCAGATGTACTTCGGCTCCAGGTCGCCGAATTGGAGCGAGTGGCTCAGCAGGGCGTGGCTGAGGATGATGACGCCGACGGCCTCGAACAGCATCGAAGCCGACAGCGGCAGCGCGTGCAGCGCAACCAGAGCAAAGAGGTAGAACAGGTCCCTCGCGACCCCTGCTGAAGCGAGCCCGAGCGCGTAAGCAGCGCCGTCGGCGCCGCCGAAGAACGACGCGCTCCAGAAGTCGCCGTCACCCTTCGCACCCACGACGACCAGCGCTGCCAGCAAGCTGAAAACCTGCGCATTTTTTAGATTTTTAGCGTTATTTGTGGATTAGAAGGTCGGTATTTTAAAGTCTCCGGTTGACCGTAGAGGCTTGAGTATGGCGGGGGGTTGAGAAAAGTGAGAGGGTGCAGCTCGTTTCGGGTGTTGTGTCACTCCGTTGTGAAACCTTGTGAAGTCCCCTAACGCGTTTAGGGGGTGCTTGGGATTGGGGTGGGGTGTGGTCGTTCTGCTACGGCGTGATTTTTAGCTAAAGTTCGTTTGAGGTGAAATTCCGGTTTCGAAATTGGTTATTTTAGAGTCAAGGTTCGCTTGAAATTCCGGGGGTTAGGGTTTCCGTGTGACCGTTGTGAAATTGGTTGTTTTAGAGCAAGTAAAGGTTGCTGTTGTTTCTTGGGTGTTTTCGAGTGAACGTTCTTGAGGATGCGGGTACGTGAAGTCAAGTCTCCGGGTGAGAAACGAAAAAAGTATTCCTTCACGGAAGGCACCGTAAATTGGTGGTGGGATATGCATATTTATTCGTGTTAGTAGCAGTGCATGTTCGTGTGTGTCGCTGTTGCCTGTTGCTGACTCTTCGACTTTAATCAGGTCAGGTCGGGCGAAGCCTATGCGTAGAAAGATGGTTCTGAGCACGATAAACACTCGGGGTAAGCTCTAAAGGAGTGTAGGAGAAGCGCCCCCGGCCAGATGTACTTCGGCTCCAGGTCGCCGAATTGGAGCGAGTGGCTCAGCAGGGCGTGGCTGAGGCTGATGACGCCGACGGCCTCGAACAGCATCGAAGCCGACAGCGGCAGCGCGTGCAGCGCAACCAGAGCAAAGAGGTAGAACAGGTCCCTCGCGACCCCTGCTGAAGCGAGCCCGAGCGCGTACGCAGCGCCGTCGGCGCCGCCGAAGAACGACGCGCTCCAGAAGTCGCCGTCACCCTTCGCACCCACGACGACCAGCGCTGCCAGCAAGCTGAAAACCTGCGCATTTTTTTTAGATTTGTAGTTAAACTTCGTTTGACGGTTTCACTTTGCGAAATTGGTTATTTTAGAGTCAAAGTTCGCTTGAAATTCCGGGGGTTAGGGTCTCCGTGTGACCGTTGTGAAATTGAAGGTTGTTTTAGAGCAAGTAAAGGTTGCTGTTGTTTCTTAGGTGTTTTTCGAGTGAACGTTCTTGAGGATGCGGGTACGTGAAGCCAAGTCTCCGGGTGAGAAACGTAAAAAGTATTCTTCATGGAAGGCACCGTAAATTGGTGGTGAGATATGCATATTTATTCGTGTTAGTAGCAGTGCATGTTCGTGTGTGTCGCTGTTGCCTGTTGCTGACTCTTCGACTTTAATCAGGTCAGGTCGGGCGAAGCCTATGCGTAGAAAGATGGTTCTGAGCACGATAAACACTCGGGGTAAGCTCTAAAGGAGTGTAGGAGAAGCGCCCCCGGCCAGATGTACTTCGGCTCCAGGTCGCCGAATTGGAGCGAGTGGCTCAGCAGGGCGTGGCTGAGGATGATGACGCCGACGGCCTCGAACAGCATCGAAGCCGACAGCGGCAGCGCGTGCAGCGCAACCAGAGCAAAGAGGTAGAACAGGTCCCTCGCGACCCCTGCTGAAGCGAGCCCGAGCGCGTAAGCAGCGCCGTCGGCGCCGCCGAAGAACGACGCGCTCCAGAAGTCGCCGTCACCCTTCGCACCCACGACGACCAGCGCTGCCAGCAAGCTGAAAACCTGCGCATTTTTTTTAGATTTTTAGTTAAACTTCGTTTGAGGTGAAATTCCGGTTTCACTTTGCGAAATTGGTTATTTTAGAGTCAAAGTTCGCTTGAAATTCCGGGGGTTAGGGTCTCCGTGTGACCGTTGTGAAATTGAAGGTTGTTTTAGAGCAAGTAAAGGTTGCTGTTGTTTCTTAGGTGTTTTTCGAGTGAACGTTCTTGAGGATGCGGGTACGTGAAGCCAAGTCTCCGGGTGAGAAACGTAAAAAGTATTCTTCATGGAAGGCACCGTAAATTGGTGGTGAGATATGCATATTTATTCGTGTTAGTAGCAGCGCATGTTCGTGTGTCGCTGTTGCCTGTTGCTGACTCTTCGACTTTAATCAGGTCAGGTCGGGCGAAGCCTATGCGTAGAAAGATGGTTCTGAGCACGATGAACACTCGGGGTAAGCTCTAAAGGAGTGTAGGAGAAGCGCCCCGGGCCAGATGTACTTCAGCTCCAGGTCGCAAAATTTAGCATGGCGCTTTCTTTTGTTTGTGCGCACTGCGCGGAACTCGCCTGCTTTGGTAAGTTTCATGTAGTACGCTGCCAACTACTAATTTTTAGTACCAACAATGCATTGTTATCACAAGAAAAAATGAAACGCGGCACCTTGCAGATCCAGACCAGGCCGACGATCGGGTTGTTGGAGACCACGTGGTTCGCGGAGACGATGTAAGAGGCGGTCGAGATGCCGCTCACGATCCCGGCCGTGATCCCGTGGGTCGGTTTCCAGTCGTCGAAGGCCGAGAGGCACTGCGCCGATACGACCGCGCCGGCCGCGGCCGCGAACAGCCCGCCGTACTCAGCCAGCACCACCCTCTTTCCAGAGGCCAGCTGCACCCCCGCCAGGTACAGGGCGTGGGCGCAGTGCAGGATCATCGTAGGGCCCTGGGCGACCTCTCGGATCATGAACGCCCATGCAGAGTGTCTCGAGACGTCGGACACAACGCACACGAGGAGCACCACGTTCGCAGCCGACAGGGGGTGGTCCCACACGGCGACCCACCACGGCTGCAGCCAGCCGACGCCGTACCGCAGCAGCGCGAGCACCATCAGCACAGAGGCAATCGCGAACTCTCCCAGGGCCCACCACACCAGCGCCGCGGTCGCCCCCACCTTCATATCGCCCGAATTGTCGTCGGTCGCGTCAGCGAGCTCTCGGTACAGACTCGGAACCAACGCCCCGCAGACGATTCCGGTGACGAGGCACGGGATTCCCCAAACCGGCATCCACCTCTGCACCTGCAGGAACAGGCTGCCGTCCGCGGCGTAGAGCACGATCGACTTCACGACTGTGGTCTTTCCGAGGCAGATCAACCCGCAGTCGGAGCAGCCGAGCTCTCCGATGGCGGACGTCGATTCGTGGTAGTCGAACGACGTCCAGTCGCAGAACCCGCAGCAGCAGAGGAAGAACCGGCAGATTTCGAATGGCCCGCTCTTCGATGGCTCCGAGGACGCTGCCTCCGGCACCGGCGGCGGCAGGTTGGGGAATGCGATGACGGTCACTCGACGTGCAGGGTCATGGATTAGATACGCGATGTGGGGCAAGAGACGGTCCTGCTTCCTACCGACGATCTCGACTTCGCTGCGCTGGTCGAAGTCGCTGAACATCGACGCCGTCATCGACCCGGAATCCGACGCCGCCGACAGCCGTGGCGACTCCCGCCCGTGCGCCACCACCACCGACAACCCCACAGACGCTTTTCCCCCATTCGGCTCCGAACGCCTACTCTCCCTCCCCCCCTTCGCGTCGGCAGCGAGCAAGGGCGTCCCTTCAATGGGATCCTCGAAGGTCGCGGGTTCCTTCGCGAGCGGCATTTCGAGGCGCAGGGTGTTTTTTTCGCCGTAGTCGTCTTCCCGCGTGTGCGTCGACACGCGGCTCGGGTCCTCTTGAAAGTGCTTGAGCAGCAGCTCCAGCGGGATGCGCAGCCGGAAGGCGACCTTGCGGAGGTCAATTCGCATGGTGTCCACCGCGCTGGCGTTGCTGATGCTGTTCGGGATCCCGAACGACGGCGAGGACGGGGGGAAGCTGAGGCGGCTCCCGTCTTCGAGGGGCTGCCGGTCCTTCCCGGTCGTCACCTCGTGGAAGGCGTAGCGCTCGCTCGGCGACTTCGACTGCTCATTCATCACCGACAGGCACACATCGGTGCCCAGCATGGGCTAAGTCAGTCTCCTCCCGCCCCCGCTCCACTTCTTTTGTTGGTGAGTGTGTGAGTGTATGTGTGGTGTGTGGGTGTGTGTTTCTGGCAGGTGTGTGCATTGAAACTTAGTCCGGGTGACCTTGGGCGGAAAAATGGGTCTTTTCTTTTTTTTTTTTTAGAATGCGAGTTGGCTTAGAGACCCGGGGTTTTATAGTCTCCGGGGTGACCTTTGTCGAAAAGGTTCCTTTAAGGTATCGTGGCGTATCGTATCTGGCGGTAGTGGCAGTGCGTGTGCTTGTGCGTGTGTATTTGTTGCCTTTTAGGGTATTATCGCCGTCTGGTTAAAAAGAAGACAAGGTCGACGCAAGAATGTAAAGAAGTAGTGCATGCAAGGCCCCCGAGGCACCCTTCAGCGGAAAATGCCCGATCAGGAGCCTAAGCGGGATGCACAGCCGGAAGGCGACCTTACGGAGGTCAATTCGCATGGTGTCCACGGCGCTGGCGTTGCTGATGCTGTTCGGGATCCCGAACGACGGCGAGGACGGGGGGAAGCTGAGGCGGCTCCCGTCTTCGAGGGGCTGCCGGTCCTTCCCGGTCGTCACCTCGTTGAAGGCGTAGCGCTCGCTCGGCGACTTCGACTGCTCATTCATCACCGACAGGCACACATCGGTGCCCAGCATGGGCTGAGTCAGTCTCCTCCCGCCCCCGCTCCACTTCTTTTGTTGGTGAGTGTGTGAGTGTATGTGTGGTGTGTGGGTGTGTGTTTCTGGCAGGTGTGTGCATTGAAACTTAGTCCGGGTGACCTTGGGCGGAAAAATGGGTCTTTTCTTTTTTTTTTTTTAGAATGCGAGTCAGGGGTTATTCTAATCCCCGAAATTCTGAAAAATCCCGGTTAAAAAATCTTTGATATGGCCAGAAAAAAAATTTTCCCACGCTGCGCGTGGGAAAGCATGGATTGCTGAAGCAAGCTGTGTCCCACACAGTAGTGTCATATGTTAGCACAGTGTCGACCACAGTGCTACCACTAAAACCAAATGCGGTGAGCGACATCTCTTTTAGTTTCAAAATCCTGTCAGCCTGTGAGCTTCAGGATAGCAAACGATCCTCCAGTGACTGATTACTGGGTGTGATGGAAAACTCAATCTGGCTGCTGCTTCTCCACTTTGTTGTAGCCTTCACTTGTCAGTCCCAGTGGGCACTACGGCATGATGGCCTCCACGCCTTTCAACGAATCGAGGCAAGGCGAAGCTGCTCACGACAGGCGCCCCCCAACACGCTAATCCCAACGCCCCTCATGCCCCATAGATATTTCTGGACCACATCGCTGGCAAGCTGTGTACACACAAAACAGCAACTACGACTCCAGGATCTGAGCCTGGAGCCTGGGTCCCTTGCCAAAAAGTTTTCACCAGAAATCCCCATGGTTAAAAAATCTTTTTCCACCGGCCTGTTTTCAGAAATTTTTTTTTTTTGGTGAAAAAAAATTTTTTTAACCATACAGGATAATCCCTGATGCGAGTTGGCTTAGAGATCCGGGGTTTTATAGTCTCCGGGGTGACCTTTGTCGAAAAGGTTCCTTTAAGGTATCGTGGCGTATCGTATCTGGCGGTAGTGGCAGTGCGTGTGCTTGTGCGTGTGTATTTGTTGCCTTTTAGGGTATTATCGCCGTCTGGTTAAAAAGAAGACAAGGTCGACGCAAGAATGTAAAGAAGTAGTGCATGCAAGGCCCCCGAGGCACCCTTCAGCGGAAAATGCCCGATCAGGAGCCTAAGCGGGATGCACAGCCGGAAGGCGACCTTACGGAGGTCAATTCGCATGGTGTCCACCGCGCTGGCGTTGCTGATGCTGTTCGGGATCCCGAACGACGGCGAGGACGGGGGGAAGCTGAGGCGGCTCCCGTCTTCGAGGGGCTGCCGGTCCTTCCCGGTCGTCACCTCGTGGAAGGCGTAGCGCTCGCTCGGCGACTTCGACTGCTCATTCATCACCGACAGGCACACATCGGTGCCCAGCATGGGCTGAGTCAAGCTCTTCCCGCCCCAGCTCCACTTCCTTTAATGATGAGTGTGTGCGTGTATGAGTGTATGTGTGAGTGTGATCTCAGTAATGGGTAACCCCTGAGCGGAGTCTAGCCCAGTTGCGCAATGCACCTACGTTACTGCCGATGCACCAGCCGGCCGCTCGCGGTGGTTGCGACGTACACGGAAACGCCTCGACTGGCATTGGTTTCTTTCTTCGTGATTTGCATGTTGCTGACTACAGCAGGTGTCCAGGGGTATTCGCCTTCTCGTACACGTGGTGCAGCGCGGGGCGGCATGCTTTGTACATCTTAAGGTCGCATTGACATTCCGTCTCGTTGGCGGGTGAGAACGTTGACTGGGAGAGTTTTCTCGTCCTACTCTGCTGTTTCCTTCCAGGTCGCCTCGTAGTATCGCTCGGGTTGGATACTGGCTGCCCACCTCTCGTGGGCCTTGACAAACGGATTCGGGGTTGTTCCTTCAGTGTATGTGTGGGTGTATGTTTCTGGCAGGTGTGTGCATTAAAACTTTGTCCGGGGGCAAATTGTCCGAGCAGGTGCTTGAGCGGGGAAGCGCAGCCGAAAGGCCACCTCTACGACAGCCTTCAGACTACACGGCGCGGGACTCAAGCAAGCGGGAACGAAACGAGGTGCTCGGCAACTGTGGACCAAGAAATGTACAGGCGGAACATACTGGGGTTGGGGGATGGAGGGGGAGCACACAGCGTAGTCCAGCCTTCGAAGCTGGAGCCAAGGCTGGAGTTAAAAATAACGGGTTTCGCACCAGTTTTTCGGGCGCACGTCTCCAAGCGCTTTTGGTTGCAGCACACCAACTTTTCGGTGCACCCACTGTAACACCCGCTCTGAGGTAAACCGTGACATCCAGCCTCCGAAGCTGGAGCTACAGCTGGAGTTAAAAATAGCGGGTTTTGGACCCGTTTTTCGGGTGATCATTTCCAAGCGCGTTGGGTTGTAGAACACCAGCTTTTCGGGTGCGACTGCGCGGGCTAACTGCAGCATCCGCTTCTGAGGTAAACCGTGACCTCCAGCGTCCGAAGCTGGAGCTAAAGCTGTGAGTTAAAAACAGCGGGTTTCGCACCCGTTAATCGGGTGCACATTTTCCGTGGTTGCAGCACACGCCCATTGCAACACCCATTGCAACACCCATTGCAACACCCATTGCAACACCCATTGCAACACCCCATTGCAACACCCATTGCAACACCCATTTCTGAGGTAAACCGTGACCTCCAGCCTCAGAAGCGCTGGAGTTGCAGACGGTGTTCAAAAAAAGCGGGTCTTGGGGGGTGCAAATACACGCGTTTTGGTTGGAGCGCGCCCGCTTTTCGGGTGTGTCAAAGCCGGTCCATTCCCTCCTGATAGACCGTAAGACCGAAGAATACAGCTCCAGGCAATTCTATGCAGCTCTAGGGGATAGGGATGGACCTGATAGACCGCGGTGGACCGTGACACTCTGGAGGCAATTCGATGCAGTTCCGGGAGATAGGGAAGAATCGGCTTTGGCAAAGCCTGTGTGAAAAAGCACAGCCGAGCGGTCCTTCTGGACACGCTATGCAAGGAATTGCAACGCTATGTGCTCAGTAGTGTGTGCTGCGCACACTGCTGCTTGCTAACCGTTGTCTTGGGCAGCTAAGTGCACACTGTGTTGTGTGCAGCATTGTGATACGAGACAACAAAGCTCGTTGTGTTTTATGCTGCAGTGTTGTACAAGACGACGAGGGCAGCTAAGTGCTCGCCGTGCTATGTGTTGCAATGTTTGACACGACGACTCGCTATGTTTGCTGTAGTGTTGGTGTGCTGCAGTGTTGTACACAACAACAAGGGCAGCCAAGGTCTCACTGGTGTGTGCCGCAGTAAGATCTTGCCTGCCCAAGACAACGAGGGCAGCTAAGTTCACACTGTGTTGTGTGCAGCATTGTGATACGAGACAACAAAGCTCGTTGTGTTTTATGCTGCAGTGTTGTACACAACAACAAGGGCAGCCAAGATCTCACTGGTGTGTGCCGCAGTAAGATCTTGCCTGCCCAAGACAACGAGGGCAGCTAAGTTCACACTGTGTTGTGTGCAGCATTGTGATACGAGACAACAAAGCTCGTTGTGTTTTATGCTGCAGTGTTGTACACAACAACAAGGGCAGCCAAGATCTCACTGGTGTGTGCCGCAGTAAGATCTTGCCTGCCCAAGACAACGAGGGCAGCTAAGTTCACACTGTGTTGTGTGCAGCATTGTGATACGAGACAACAAAGCTCGTTGTGTTTTATGCTGCAGTGTTGTACACAACAACAAGGGCAGCCAAGATCTCACTGGTGTGTGCCGCAGTAAGATCTTGCCTGCCCAAGACAACGAGGGCAGCTAAGTTCACACTGTGTTGTGTGCAGCATTGTGATACGAGACAACAAAGCTCGTTGTGTTTTATGCTGCAGTGTTGTACACAACAACAAGGGCAGCCAAGATCTCACTGGTGTGTGCCGCAGTAAGATCTTGCCTGCCCAAGACAACGAGGGCAGCTAAGTGCACACTGTGTTGTGTGCAGCATTGTGATACGAGACAACAAAGCTCGTTGTGTTTTATGCTGCAGTGTTGTACACAACAACAAGGGCAGCCAAGATCTCACTGGTGTGTGCCGCAGTAAGATCTTGCCTGCCCAAGACAACGAGGGCAGCTAAGTGCACACTGTGTTGTGTGCAGCATTGTGATACGAGACAACAAAGCTCGTTGTGTTTTATGCTGCAGTGTTGTACACAACAACAAGGGCAGCCAAGATCTCACTGGTGTGTGCCGCAGTAAGATCTTGCCTGCCCAAGACAACGAGGGCAGCTAAGTGCACACTGTGTTGTGTGCAGCATTGTGATACGAGACAACAAAGCTCGTTGTGTTTTATGCTGCAGTGTTGTACACAACAACAAGGGCAGCCAAGATCTCACTGGTGTGTGCCGCAGTAAGATCTTGCCTGCCCAAGACAACGAGGGCAGCTAAGTGCACACTGTGTTGTGTGCAGCATTGTGATACGAGACAACAAAGCTCGTTGTGTTTTATGCTGCAGTGTTGTACACAACAACAAGGGCAGCCAAGATCTCACTGGTGTGTGCCGCAGTAAGATCTTGCCTGCCCAAGACAACGAGGGCAGCTAAGTGCACACTGTGTTGTGTGCAGCATTGTGATACGAGACAACAAAGCTCGTTGTGTTTTATGCTGCAGTGTTGTACACAACAACAAGGGCAGCCAAGATCTCACTGGTGTGTGCCGCAGTAAGATCTTGCCTGCCCAAGACAACGAGGGCAGCTAAGTTCACACTGTGTTGTGTGCAGCATTGTGATACGAGACAACAAAGCTCGTTGTGTTTTATGCTGCAGTGTTGTACACAACAACAAGGGCAGCCAAGATCTCACTGGTGTGTGCCGCAGTAAGATCTTGCCTGCCCAAGACAACGAGGGCAGCTAAGTTCACACTGTGTTGTGTGCAGCATTGTGATACGAGACAACAAAGCTCGTTGTGTTTTATGCTGCAGTGTTGTACACAACAACAAGGGCAGCCAAGATCTCACTGGTGTGTGCCGCAGTAAGATCTTGCCTGCCCAAGACAACGAGGGCAGCTAAGTTCACACTGTGTTGTGTGCAGCATTGTGATACGAGACAACAAAGCTCGTTGTGTTTTATGCTGCAGTGTTGTACACAACAACAAGGGCAGCCAAGATCTCACTGGTGTGTGCCGCAGTAAGATCTTGCCTGCCCAAGACAACGAGGGCAGCTAAGTGCACACTGTGTTGTGTGCAGCATTGTGATACGAGACAACAAAGCTCGTTGTGTTTTATGCTGCAGTGTTGTACACAACAACAAGGGCAGCCAAGATCTCACTGGTGTGTGCCGCAGTAAGATCTTGCCTGCCCAAGACAACGAGGGCAGCTAAGTGCGCACTGTGTTGTGTGCAGCATTGTGATACGAGACAACAATGCGCACTGTGTTTTATGCTGCAGTGGTGTACAAGACGATGAGGGCAGCTAAGTGCACACTGTGGTGTGTGCAGCATTGTGATACGAGACAACGATGCTCACTGTGTTTTATGCTGCAGTGTTGTACACAACAACAAGGGCAGCCAAGATCTCACTGGTGTGTGCCGCAGTAAGATCTTGCCTGCCCAAGACAACGAGGGCAGCTAAGTGCACACTGTGTTGTGTGCAGCATTGTGATACGAGACAACAATGCGCACTGTGTTTTATGCTGCAGTGGTGTACAAGACGATGAGGGAGCATTGTGATACGAGACAACAATGCTCACTGTGTTTTATGCTGCAGTGATGTACAAGACGATGAGGGCAGCTAAGTGCACACTGTGGTGTGTGCAGCATTGTGATACGAGACAACGATGATCGCTGTGTTTTATGCTGCAGTGTTGTACACAACAACAAGGGCAGCCAAGATCTCACTGGTGTGTGCCGCAGTAAGATCTTGCCTGCCCAAGACAACGAGGGCAGCTAAGTGCACACTGTGTTGTGTGCAGCATTGTGATACGAGACAACAATGCTCACTGTGTTTTATGCTGCAGTGGTGTACAAGACGATGAGGGCAGCTAAGTGCACACTGTGGTGTGTGCAGCATTGTGATACGAGACAACGATGCTCACTGTGTTTTATGCTGCAGTGTTGTACACAACAAGAAGGGCAGCCAAGATCTCACTGGTGTGTGCCGCAGTAAGATCTTGCCTGCCCAAGACAACGAGGGCAGCTAAGTGCACACTGTGTTGTGTGCAGCATTGTGATACGAGACAACAATGCTCACTGTGTTTTATGCTGCAGTGGTGTACAAGACGATGAGGGCAGCTAAGTGCACACTGTGGTGTGTGCAGCATTGTGATACGAGACAACGATGCTCATTGTGTTTTATGCGGCAGCGTTGTACAAGACAACGAGGGCAGCTAAGTGCACACTGTGGTGTGTGCAGCATTGTGATACGAGACAACGATGCTCATTGTGTTTTATGCGGCAGCGTTGTACAAGACAACAAGGGCAGCCGCGTGACCAACCGTTGCATGTTGTACAAGACGACGAGGGCAGCTAAGGCTCGGTGAGCGGCAGCGCTGTGTTGCACAGCAGCCGGGCGCAGAGGAAGAGCAGCAGAACCGCGCCCACGATGCCGCCGGAGATGATGAACGTCAGGCACCACGTCTCGCAGAACCCGTCGTCGTCGTCCTCTTCCCCGCCGCCGCCCTTCTCTTCGGGAACAACTGCCGGCAGGGGCAGCAGTGTGGCCCCTGCTGGCAGCTCGACCGCATTCAAGAGAAACGCAGTCGACTCCACCTCAACCCCGTGCAGGTTGACCACCTGGTTGTCCGGCAGCGTCATCACGATGTCTACAACGCCGTCCTGCCGCCCAGTCACGATGCTATACTGCACGGCCAGATTTTCCCCGAACGACGTCAAGTCCAGCGTGTCGGCATCCGGGTCATCTGTTGGCGTCGCCAGCTGCCTGCCGGCTCTTTTTCGAACACCCGCAGACGGATCCCGAGACCCCAGAGAAAATGCTGCCCTTTTTCCCGGAGAAAGCGCGGTCCTGCTCCCCCCCGCAGCAACGAAAGGCAGCGAGCCGCCGGAGTCAGCGCCGGGCGCGGGAGTTTCCGGCGACGCTGTGGCCGGAGGGTCTGTTGCTGGCGACGCTGTGGCCGGAAGGTCCGTGGCAAGGGGTGCCCCGACGCGGAAGTCGGTGATGTTCAGGAGGAACCCTGGGGGATCTGCTGGCACCGGGAGCACGACGAAGGCGTCGGCGCCGCCGCCGCCTGCGAATTCGACGGAGCCGGCGATGCCCCCCGCAGCGAGGATTTCGAAGACTTCGTCTTCCTGCGTGCCCGCGTAGCGCCGCGCGCCCACCAAGCTCCGATCGAACCGGAAGATCGGCTGCGCGTAGTCGACTGTGGTCCCAACCGGGACTGCCGCGAAACCCGCGAAAGACCGATTTGTGAACGTGTACTCGGACCCGGAGAGGTTGGACAGTGTGACCGACCCGGTCAGGTTGCCGTCCGAGAACGATAGCAGAAGCGTGGTTTCGTCGAGGGTGCCAACCTCCGACGCATCGCCAGGGAACGGCGGGAGAGTGCGAGTCACCGTGTACAGAGCGACGACGGTGAGACCCCCACTCGGCGCTCCCGGCGGGAGCGTCACTTCCAACTCGTCGTCCTCAGCGTCGAAGTCCGTCACGACCAGATGCAGCCCCGGGTTTGCGGTGGCTTGGAACCGGTCCGCCCCGCCGCCGCCGTGTATCACAACCGTGCCGCTGGTTCCCTCTGCGATCGTAAACAGCTCGTCTCCCGCGGTTCCCGTGGCGTTCCCCGCGACGCCCATCACCGTCCGGCACACCTCCCACCAGCCCGCCCACGTCGAGCTGCCGGCAGCGTCCAACTCGCACTCAAACTCCGACGGCTCGCCCGCCAACCCGTCGACGCACTCTGCCTCGCAAACGGCCCCCACCTCCGCCGCCGTGCAGTTCGCCGTGTTGTACACGTTCTCATCAGCTACCAAGTCGGCGCACGAAGCAAAGCTGGAGGCGACTATGATGGCACAGAACGCCTCCATTTTCGGGTGTGTTGTTTTGCTCCCCTTTTTTTCTTAGCTTGTCCTGGGCTGCTTTGATTGGGCACAGGCGAACGAATGTGGATTTGCGATGTTTGATTTTGGAGTGCGAGTTCACTTAGGGATCCGGGGGTTTTATAGTCTCCGGGTGACCATTGTCGTAAAGGTTCCTTTAAGGTATCGTCAGTACGTGTACTTGTGCGTGTGTCGTTGTTGCCTGTTGCCAGCTATTCGACTTATTTTAGCGCGCGTCTTTTTATTTCCTATGGGTCATTTTTGGTTGCAGTTTGCACTGGACGCATCCACTGACTTCTTTGCAGTGTCTGTGTCCAACTCGCACACATCAAACTCCGACGGCTCGCCCGCCAACTCGTCGTCCTCAGCGTCGAAGTCCATTACGACCAGATGCAGCCCCGGGTTTGCGGTGGCTTGGAACCGGTCCGCCCCGCCGCCGCCGTGTATCACAACCGTGCCGCTGGTTCCCTCTGTGATCGTAAACACCTCGTCTCCCGCGGTTCCCGTGGCGTTCCCCGCGACGCCCATTACCGTCCGGCACACCTCCCACCAGCCCGCCCACGTCGAGCTGTCGGCAGCGTCCAACTCGCACTCAAACTCCGACGGCTCGCCCGCCAACCCGTCGACGCACTCTGCCTCGCAAACGGCCCCCACCTCCGCCGCCGTGCAGTTCGCCGTGTTGTACACGTTCTCATCAGCTACCAAGTCGGCGCACGAAGCAAAGCTGGAGGCGACTATGATGGCACAGAACGCCTCCATTTTCGGGTGTGTTGATTTGCTCCCCTTTTTTCTTAGCTTGTCCTAGGCTGCTTTGAAGTGGGGAGAGGTGGCTAAATTGGGCACAGGCGAACGAATGTGGATTTGCGATGTTTGATTTTGGAGTGCAAGTCCACCTAGGGATCCGGGGTTTTATAGTCTCCGGGTGACCATTGTCGTATAGGTTCCTTTAAGGAATCGTGCGTTAGTGTGCGTAGCGTATCTGCTGTAGTGGCAGTACGTGTATGTGTGTGAGTGGCTTTGTTGCCTGTTGCCAGCTATTCGACTTATTTTAGCGCGCGCTCTTATTTCCTGTGGGTCTTTTTTGGTTGCACTTGCAGTTTGCACTGGACGCATCCGCTGACTTCTTTGCAGTGTCTGTGTCCGGCCTCAGCAAACTCACGTCAAGGTTCGCTTCTGTCATCGTGTGGGTCGCAACAAACGGGCGGGGAAAAGCGCGGGCGTGTGCCAACTGCGAGCAACCGGGGAACCGTGTACGAACGGATAAATTTCGCGAGGAGGGAGGAAGGTGCTGGGGTTTCCTTTCTCTCTTTTTAGTTTGCATAAAGCGCCACGGCAAAAGCTGCCAGACAAAGAACCGAAGGGATCCCAAGTGCTGTGTAACTACCGAACCACGTGTTGAACGAACGTGAGGTCATGCGGGTCTTCCCCTACACGACAAGACGACAGGTCAAAAGACCTGAGTGAGAAAACAACACACGGTGGTGTAAGCGAAGAACTGTGAAAACGGGGTTTTGCCTGGAGGCTTTTCGTGTTATTTTGCAAATGCTTTGAGCTATCGGTGTGCCTATGCTTTCAGTCGTCTTCTTAACCATGGTTAAGTGCGCAAATGGTGTCAGCCGAAGCTGGTAAAGCTTCGGCGCCGCCCACGTACAACAAATTTTGAACGTCGGCAAAGCCCTCAACCGCTTGCGTTCTTCTTTTCTCCTTTTCGAGCCCACCGTCCAGAAATCAACACTGCTGGGTGCAGAAGGCTCGATCTCGGGAGCAATTTCTTGACAGCGGGTTTCGAGAGAGTCTCCCGATAGGAGGTGAAAGCTGTTGGTAGGAAGGCAGGGCTTACGCTCCGTTTTTGGTCTCAGAGAAAATACGGGTGGTCCACATGTGGACGCAAGAACCTTTCCCCCCTAAGTGTGCGGCGCATAGTGTCACTACTAACGCAGTGCATGCTAATCCATGTGGTTCATGTACTTAAAAGAACTCAATACTAACTTGGCGGCACGTGGCTGTGCGGCCTGGCGACTTGTGGGCCTAGACACACCCTGCATGTGTACCAACCGGTGGGGGGAAAAATAAATCAAAATCCACATGTGGTACCTGTGGATCCACATGTCACACACACACACACATAAATCCAAAAAAAATTAACGTGTGGAAATCCACACGTTCCACACGTGGAGCGTAAGCCGGGGAGGAAGGTCTGCAAGTCTAACTTTTTAGCGTTTGTTGTGGTTTAGAGGTTCGGTGTTTTTAAGGCTCGGTAGCACAGACACAAAGATGGCTCAAAGCATTTGCAAAAATAACACGAAAAGCTTCTAGGAAAAAAACCGTTTTCACATTTCTTCTAGCTCTGGCTTCTTTGCATCAAAGGTGTGGCAAGCCACCTTTTCAGCAGCCTGGGATGCTGAGGCTGGTATTGCTGGTGCTGGAAGCCTTGTGAGGATCAAGCTCTCCAACATTTCATGTGGTCACAGATGTGGTTACACACTTTAACTACGGCTAGCCAAGTTTGTAACTGTTGCGACCGACACCAAGATTGACTTTTGTTTGTCGGCCTGCCCTTGCCTGAACGCCATCTGGGCCACATCGAGTCAAGCCGTCCGGGTGGCAGCTTTCACCTGACTCGGTCCCTTCTCTGGTCTAGCCACCAAGCAAGATACGATGGCCTGTGTGAAGGCTATCGGATGCTTCTTTCTTGAAGTTGGTTGGAATCGGAAAGAGGACGTTGCACGGCGAGGCGGGAGCCAACACGGCGTGCGCTGTGTTGACGCAGTGCCGAAAAGGGGGAGCGGAAAGAGGGCTGCATGCATTGTCATCATACAACGGTCTTTTGGTTGCTGGTTGAGGAGAGGAAAAATCATGGACGAAGCAGTTGAGAGGAATTCTGCGGCTTGCCTTCTGGTATGGTTAGTATGCCCTCGCCCATTCCTGAGACGAAAATGCCGTATTTGGAATGATCCGAAAACACTCTTAAACAAGCCCAAATACAGGCCAATTTGTTTTTCAGGGGGTTCCTGTCCAGGGAGTTTTGGCGACCTCACGGACTTCGTTAACTCTGAACGCCCTACAGTGTAGCTAGCCCGTACTCGAACTGCGGCCCCTCAGTAGACGCACTTCATGTCAGGTAGCTCGGAACCGAACGCCTCCGAAGACCCGGGCGGAAAACGTTGCGAAAAGCGTTCAGAATTCGTCCTTGATCCACACAGGGGGGTCAAGGCTCAACCAATCCGAGTTAAGTAAAGCCGGCCAAGACAGGGCCGACTGCCCGATTAGTGGAGGGGTCAGGTGACCTGTCACTCATCTGTCAACCTTCTTGTTGACCGGTCGAAACTGGCCGGTCAACTGAGGCCGATTAGTAGAAAGCCGTGACCGTGCCTATAGGTCAAACTTTGAGTGTGTGAGCCCCTCCGAACTGACAGTGCATACAGGTCGAACTTTGAGTGTGTGTGAGCCCCTCCGAACTGACAGTGCATACAGGTCGAACTTTGAGTGTGTGTGAGCCCCTCCGAACTGACAGTGCATACAGGTCGAACTTTGAGTGTGTGAGCCCCTCCGAACTGACAGTGCATACAGGTCGAACTTTGAGTGTGTGAGCCCCTCCGAACTGACAGTGCATACAGGTCGAACTTTGAGTGTGTGAGCCCCTCCGAACTGACAGTGCATACAGGTCGAACTTTGAGTGTGTGAGCCCCTCCGAACTGACAGTGCATACAGGTCGAACTTTGAGTGTGTGTGAGCCCCTCCGAACTGACAGTGCATACAGGTCGAACTTTGAGTGTGTGAGCCCCTCCGAACTGACAGTGCATACAGGTCGAACTTTGAGTGTGTGAGCCCCTCCGAACTGACAGTGCATACAGGTCGAACTTTGAGTGTGTGAGCCCCTCCGAACTGACAGTGCATACAGGTCGAACTTTGAGTGTGTGAGCCCCTCCGAACTGACAGTGCATACAGGTCGAACTTTGAGTGTGTGTGAGCCCCTCCGAACTGACAGTGCATACAGGTCGAACTTTGACGGGCCAATTTCGAGTGTAAGACCAATCGCCAAAGCCCTGGTCACTGGGAGGGCGGGCCTATGCACGGAGCGCTGACGTTCGTGAAGGAGTAGTCCACCAAGCCTTCGCACACGAAGTTAGACCCCGTGGGGTACCCGCTTCGAGTCGTGACGGTGACGTTGTCCCAGCGCCACCCGGTGCAGGGTCCTGCGGGGGAGCAGCGCAGCACGCCGGGTGAGAACACCGCGTCCTCGCTGAGGATGTTGCGGAGCGTCAGGTTCGTGACGGGCACGTGCGGATCAAGCGGACACGACGTACCGGGCAGCGGGTAGAAGAACGAGCACCCTGTGTTCGTCCCGTTCCTCCCGGGCTGGTCCTGCTGCTGCGTCGACACCCACACGCTCCACCACTGCGCGCCGGTCGCGTGGAGGTCCTCGTACACGACGTTGCTGATCACCCCGCGGACGCTCGCGTCGGCGGTCTCGTTCGGGTTCGGCTTCACGTAGATCATCTTGATCGGGTTGTGAAACCGCAGCCGCCGGAAGGTCACGCCGTCGATGCAACGAACCTGAGAGTTGGGTGGTATTGACGACGACGGAGTGTTCTTGGAGTGAAAAGTTCACTTAGCCTCATAGAGAGCTGACGTAATGGCTAAAGAGAAAAAGCGAAAAGAAGTGGTAAACGGGCATGCATTTAGGGTTACAGTTCGCTTGAAATTCTGGGGGTTTAGGGTCTCCGTGTGACCGTTGTTAAATGGGTTCTCTTCGAGCAAGAAAGGGCTGGATGGTTATGGGTTGTGTATTTGTGCTAGCGGCAGTGCGCGTGTACGTGCGTGGGTGCTGCGGACCTATTTTAACGTAGCACCCCCTCTCAGCGAGAGTGCGTCCACGGTACGTGTGTGGGGTGCCAACTATTGCTATGGTGGACAGAACAGGGCATCTATTTGGTATCAGAAAGGACGTGCGAGACCGTGCGCGCTAGCTTCGTTTCAACCGTGAAAGACTAAGAATCAGGGCTGACCCCCAATTCCAGCGTTCAAGACTATTTCATACAGAAAGGAGTGTTGAAAGAGTACCGTGGCACTGGGTGGCACTGATCCTACGGACGCGCAGACCCCCTCGTAAATGACGGAGTCTTCGAAGGTCACGTTGCACCGCCTGACCGTGACGTAACACATTCTCGCTTACAATACACCAACCTTGTGACAATTGTCATCTTCACCGTTTCTGTCAAGCACAACCTTTGCCGAGAGTTAGAATAGAGCATCTATTTGGTATCAGAAAGGACGCGCGAGACCGTGCGCGCTAGCTTCGTTTAAACCGTGAAAGACTAAGAATCAGGGCTGACCCCCAATTCCAGCGTTCAAGACTATTTCATACAGAGAGGAGTGTTGAAAGAGTACCGTGGCACTGGGCGGCACTGATCCTACGGACGCGCCGACCCCCTCGTAAATGACGGAGTCTTCGAAGGTCACGTTGCTGGTGCACGGCCCCGAAAACCCCGTTTCGTCGAGCGGCTTCGCGCAGAGCGCATCGTCGTAGTTGGTCACGTTGCACCGCCTGACCATGACGTGCCTCCCCGACACGTCGATGCCGTCCGTGTTCAGCGGAAACAGAGGCACACCCCTCCGTGACAGCTTTCCATGGGCTCGAAGGAGGGAGCGCTGGGCAGTCGTGTCGGTGTGGATCGTCACGTCTTGAATCAGGCCGCCGAGGATGTCATCGAACCGTACGTAGTACTTCGGGCTGTTCAGGAGGGTGACAGCCTCGACGGTAACGTCGACACACCGGTAGAACGAAATCAGGTTCGGCCGCGCCAGCGGGGCGCCAGCGAGTGAAAGCTCCCACCAGCGGTACCCGTTTCCCACGATAACACCCCCACCCGTGATCGTGACCCCTGTCGCGTTGAAGAACTGCAGGACGGCAAACCGGCGTTCGGGGCCCGAAGGTGACAAGGGCCACTCCGCCACGGCCCCGGGCCACGCATTGAGGGAGCCGGTCAGCGAAAGCGTCACGCCGAAGACGTGGTCTAGGGACCCGTTGGGGATGATCGTGTACGCGGAGCGCACGGCGACGGTCCCGTTTGCACGACCGCCGCGGTTCCAGCTGCTTGCGGCGGCGACGGCCCCGGCTACTGCGCGCCCGTTGGCGAGGGACGCTTCGAGAGTGCCGTTGTCCGGCACTGCGCCGAATGCTTCGATGTCGTACACACCCGACTCCGCATGGGCGCACGGAAGCGCCAGCAGCAGGAATATCGTTGCTCCGAGCAGCAGAACCATGTCTTCCCCCATTCCTGGATTATGGTTCATACTAAATGACGCTTTGCTTGATCATGAGCGTTGCCTACTTGGACAGATGTACTATTAAGACAAAATTTGGTGTAGTCTGGGCAAATCCTGGAACACGTCTACCCGAGAGAGCAGCCCCTGCCCAGCCCCCTCAGGGTTGTTCTTTCACGTATAGACCCCTCAGGCCCAGTACTCTGAGGATCATTTCTCCCTCGCGCTAGCCGCTAATAGGCAGAGTTTCATTTTTTTTCATTTCTAAACCGCTGAGGCCCAGTCCCTACGGGTCATTTGAAGCGTGCAACGTCATGCCGTTTTCACCGCCGCCGGCGTTCCAGCTGCTGGCGGAGGCCACGGCGCCGGCGAGGGACGCTTCGAGGGTGCCGTTGTCCGGCACTGCGCCGAATGCTTCGATGTCGTACACACCCGACTCCGCATGGGCGCACGGAAGCGCCAGCAGCAGTAATATCGTTGCTCCGAGCAGCAGGACCATGTCTTCCCCCATTCCTGGATTATGGTTCATACTAAATGACGCTTTGCTTGATCATGAGCGTTGCCTACTTGGACAGATGTACTATTAAGACAAAATTTGGTGTAGTCTGGGCAAATCCTGGAACACGTCATCCCGAGAGAGCAGCCCCTGCCCAGCCCCCTCAGGGTTGTTCTTTCACGTATAGACCCCTCAGGCCCAGTACTCTGAGGATCATTTCTCCCTCGCGCTAGCCGCTAATAGGCAGAGTTTCATTTTTTTCATTTCTAACCCGCTGAGGCCCAGTCATTTGAAGCGTGCAACGTCATGCCGTTTTCACCGCCGCCGGCGTTCCAGCTGCTGGCGGAGGCCACGGCGCCGGCGAGGGACGCTTCGAGGGTGCCGTTGTCCGGCGCGCTAAATGCTTCGATGTCGTACACACCCGACTCCGCATGGGCGCACGGAAGCGCCAGCAGCAGGAATATCGTTGCTCCGAGCAGCAGGACCATGTCTTCCCCCATTCCTGGATTATGCTTCATACTAAACGACACTTTGCTTGATCATGAGCGTTGCCTACTTGGACAGATGTACTATTAAGACAAAATTTGGTGTAGTCTGGGCAAATCCTGGAACACGTCATCCCGAGAGAGCAGCCCCTGCCCAGCCCCCTCAGGGTTGTTCTTTCACGTATAGACCCCTCAGGCCCAGTACTCTGAGGATCATTTCTCCCTCGCGCTAGCCGCTAATAGGCAGAGTTTCATTTTTTTTCATTTCTAAACCGCTGAGGCCCAGTCCCTACGGGTCCTTTGAAGCGTGCAACGTCATGCCGTTTTCACCGCCGCCGGCGTTCCAGCTGCTGGCGGAGGCCACGGCGCCGGCGAGGGACGCTTCGAGGGTGCCGTTGTCCGGCACGGCGCCGAACGCGTCGATGTCGTACACACCTGACTCCGCATGGGCGCACGGAAGCGCCAGCAGCAGCAGCAGCAGCAAGATTGTTGCTCCGAGGGCCATGTGTTTTCCCCATTCCTGGAGGATATGTCATACTAAACGATTTTTGCTTGATACTTGCGGCCGTGAGCACAACCTACATTGTTCTCGTTATTTCGAGGGGGGTAACCTCGACCAACCTTCCCAATGCTCTAGACCCCTACTACTGAGTCTTGCGCTTTTGGACAAGTGAGGCCCAGTCCTCCTAAGCGCCGCCGGCGTTCCAGCTGCTGGCGGCGGCGTCAGCGCCGGCGAGGGACGCTTCGAGGGTGCCGTTGTCCGGCACTGCGCCGAATGCTTCGATGTCGTACACACCCGACTCCGCATGGGCGCACGGAAGCGCCAGCAGCAGGAATATCGTTGCTCCGAGCAGCAGGACCATGTCTTCCCCCATTCCTGGATTATGCTTCATAATAAACGACACTTTGCTTGATCATGAGCGTTGCCTACTTGGACAGATGTACTATTAAGACAAAATTTGGTGTAGTTTGGGCAAATCCTGGAACACGTCAACCCGAGAGAGCAGCCCCTGCCCAGCCCCCTCAGGGTTGTTCTTTCACGTATAGACCCCTCAGGTCCAGTACTCTGAGGATCATTTCTCCCTCGCGCTAGCCGCTAATAGGCAGAGTTTCATTTTTTTCATTTCTAAACCGCTGAGGCCCAGTCATTTGAAGCGTGCAACGTCATGCCGTTTTCACCGCCGCCGGCGTTCCAGCTGCTGGCGGAGGCCACGGCGCCGGCGAGGGACGCTTCGAGGGTGCCGTTGTCCGGCACTGCGCCGGATGCTTCGATGTCGTACACACCCGACTCCGCATGGGCGCACGGAAGCGCCAGCAGCAGTAATATCGTTGCTCCGAGCAGCAGGACCATGTCTTCCCCCATTCCTGGATTATGTTTCATACTAAACGACACTTTGCTTGATCATGAGCGTTGCCTACTTGGACAGATGTACTAATTTATGAAGACAAAATTTGGTGTAGTTTGGGCAAATCCTGGAACACGTCAACCCGAGAGAGCAGCCCCTGCCCAGCCCCCTCAGGGTTGTTCTTTCACGTATAGACCCCTCAGGCCCAGTACTCTGAGGATCATTTCTCCCTCGCGCTAGCCGCTAATAGGCAGAGTTTCATTTTTTTTCATTTCTAAACCGCTGAGGCCCAGTCCCTACGGGTCATTTGAAGCGTGCAACGTCATGCCGTTTTCACCGCCGCCGGCGTTCCAGCTGCTGGCGGAGGCCACGGCGCCGGCGAGGGACGCTTCGAGGGAGCCGTTGTCCGGCACTGCGCCGGATGCTTCGATGTCGTACACACCCGACTCCGCATGGGCGCACGGAAGCGCCAGCAGCAGGAATATCGTTGCTCCGAGCAGCAGGACCATGTCTTCCCCCATTCCTGGATTATGCTTCATAATAAACGACACTTTGCTTGATCATGAGCGTTGCCTACTTGGACAGATGTACTATTAAGACAAAATTTGGTGTAGTTTGGGCAAATCCTGGAACACGTCAACCCGAGAGAGCAGCCCCTGCCCAGCCCCCTCAGGGTTGTTCTTTCACGTATAGACCCCTGAGGCCCAGTACTCTGAGGATCATTTCTCCCTCGCGCTAGCCGCTAATAGGCAGAGTTTCATTTTTTTCATTTCTAAACCGCTGAGGCCCAGTCATTTGAAGCGTGCAACGTCATGCCGTTTTCACCGCCGCCGGCGTTCCAGCTGCTGGCGGAGGCCACGGCGCCGGCGAGGGACGCTTCGAGGGTGCCGTTGTCCGGCGCGCCAAATGCTTCGATGTCGAACACACCCGACTCCGCATGGGCGCACGGAAGCGCCAGCAGCAGTAATATCGTTGCTCCGAGCAGCAGGACCATGTCTTCCCCCATTCCTGGATTATGTTTCATACTAAACGACACTTTGCTTGATCATGAGCGTTGCCTACTTGGACAGATGTACTATTAAGACAAAATTTGGTGTAGTTTGGGCAAAAAAATCCTGGAACACGTCATCCCGAGAGAGCAGCCCCTGCCCAGCCCCCTCAGGGTTGTTCTTTCACGTATAGACCCCTCAGGCCCAGTACTCTGAGGATCATTTCTCCCTCGCGCTAGCCGCTAATAGGCAGAGTTTCATTTTTTTCATTTCTAAACCGCTGAGGCCCAGTCATTTGAAGCGTGCAACGTCATGCCGTTTTCACCGCCGCCGGCGTTCCAGCAGCTGGCGGAGGCCACGGCGCCGGCGAGGGACGCTTCGAGGGTGCCGTTGTCCGGCACTGCGCCGGATGCTTCGATGTCGTACACACCCGACTCCGCATGGGCGCACGGAAGCGCCAGCAGCAGGAATATCGTTGCTCCGAGCAGCAGGACCATGTCTTCCCCCATTCCTGGATTATGCTTCATAATAAACGACACTTTGCTTGATCATGAGCGTTGCCTACTTGGACAGATGTACTATTAAGACAAAATTTGGTGTAGTTTGGGCAAATCCTGGAACACGTCAACCCGAGAGAGCAGCCCCTGCCCAGCCCCCTCAGGGTTGTTCTTTCACGTATAGACCCCTGAGGCCCAGTACTCTGAGGATCATTTCTCCCTCGCGCTAGCCGCTAATAGGCAGAGTTTCATTTTTTTTCATTTCTAAACCGCTGAGGCCCAGTCATTTGAAGCGTGCAACGTCATGCCGTTTTCACCGCCGCCGGCGTTCCAGCTGCTGGCGGAGGCCACGGCGCCGGCGAGGGACGCTTCGAGGGTGCCGTTGTCCGGCACGGCGCCGAACGCGTCGATGTCGTACACACCTGACTCCGCATGGGCGCACGGAAGCGCCAGCAGCAGCAGCAGCAGCAAGATTGTTGCTCCGAGGGCCATGTGTTTTCCCCATTCCTGGAGGATATGTCATACTAAACGATTTTTGCTTGATACTTGCGGCCGTGAGCACAACCTACATTGTTCTCGTTATTTCGAGGGGGGTAACCTCGACCAACCTTCCCAATGCTCTAGACCCCTACTACTGAGTCTTGCGCTTTTAGACAAGTGAGGCCCAGTCCTCCTAAGCGCCGCCGGCGTTCCAGCTGCTGGCGGCGGCGTCAGCGCCGGCGAGGGACGCTTCGAGGGAGCCGTTGTCCGGCACTGCGCCGGATGCTTCGATGTCGTACACACCCGACTCCGCATGGGCGCACGGAAGCGCCAGCAGCAGGAATATCGTTGCTCCGAGCAGCAGGACCATGTCTTCCCCCATTCCTGGATTATGCTTCATAATAAACGACACTTTGCTTGATCATGAGCGTTGCCTACTTGGACAGATGTACTATTAAGACAAAATTTGGTGTAGTTTGGGCAAATCCTGGAACACGTCAACCCGAGAGAGCAGCCCCTGCCCAGCCCCCTCAGGGTTGTTCTTTCACGTATAGACCCCTCAGGTCCAGTACTCTGAGGATCATTTCTCCCTCGCGCTAGCCGCTAATAGGCAGAGTTTCATTTTTTTCATTTCTAAACCGCTGAGGCCCAGTCATTTGAAGCGTGCAACGTCATGCCGTTTTCACCGCCGCCGGCGTTCCAGCTGCTGGCGGAGGCCACGGCGCCGGCGAGGGACGCTTCGAGGGTGCCGTTGTCCGGCACTGCGCCGGATGCTTCGATGTCGTACACACCCGACTCCGCATGGGCGCACGGAAGCGCCAGCAGCAGCCCCCTTCAGTCGTTCTTTTGCCTATACTGAGGCCGAGTGCTTTCCGCTATTCGTCAGTCTCTCACTTCTACATGTAGACACCCCCAAAGGGTCATTCGAAGCGGATCTGCCGTTTTCACCGCCGCCACGGCGCCAACATGTGGCCGCCCCTCTGCGCCGGTCTCGCCGATGTTGAAACACAAACAAAAGGAACGCTTCCATTGGCCTCGGTGGCGTCGCTGGGGCGACCTGTGGGCGAAACAAACGAAGTTGTCGGGCCGGCTTCTCGTTTGGGCAAGTCCTGGAACTCTTCAACCCGAGTGAGCAGCAACTGACCAGCCCCTTCAGTCGTTCTTTTGCCTATACTGAGGCCGAGTGCTTTCCGCTATTCGTCAGTCTCTCACTTCTACATGTAGACACCCCCAAAGGGTCATTCGAAGCGGATCTGCCGTTTTCACCGCCGCCACGGCGCCAACATGTGGCCGCCCCTCTGCGCCGGTCTCGCCGATGTTGAAACACAAACAAAAGGAACGCTTCCATTGGCCTCGGTGGCGTCGCTGGGGCGACCTGTGGGCGAAACAAACGAAGTTGTCGGGCCGGCTTCTCGTTTGGGCAAGTCCTGGAACTCTTCAACCCGAGTGAGCAGCAACTGACCAGCCCCTTCAGTCGTTCTTTTGCCTATACTGAGGCCGAGTGCTCTCCGCTATTCGTCAGTCTCTCACTTCTACATGTAGACACCCCCAAAGGGTCATTCGAAGCGGATCTGCCGTTTTCACCGCCGCCACGGCGCCAACATGTGGCCGCCCCTCTGCGCCGGTCTCGCCGATGTTGAAACACAAACAAAAGGAACGCTTCCATTGGCCTCGGTGGCGTCGCTGGGGCGACCTGTGGGCGAAACAAACGAAGTTGTCGGGCCGGCTTCTCGTTTGGGCAAGTCCTGGAACTCTTCAACCCGAGTGAGCAGCAACTGACCAGCCCCTTCAGTCGTTCTTTTGCCTATACTGAGGCCGAGTGCTTTCCGCTATTCGTCAGTCTCTCACTTCTACATGTAGACACCCCCAAAGGGTCATTCGAAGCGGATCTGCCGTTTTCACCGCCGCCGCGGCGCCAACATGTGGCCGCCCCTCTGCGCCGGTCTCGCCGATGTTGAAACACAAACAAAAGGAACGCTTCCATTGGCCTCGGTGTCGTCGCTGGGGCGACCTGTGGGCGAAACAAACGAAGTTGTCGGGCCGGCTTCTCGTTTGGGCAAGTCCTGGAACTCATCAACCCGAGTGAGCAGCAACTGGCCAGCCCCTTCAGTCGGTTTTTCGCCTATACCTAGGCGAAGTGCTCTCCGCTATTCGTCAGTCTCTCACTTCTAAATATAGATCACTGAGGCCCCCCCCTGAGGGTCATTCGAAGCGGATACGCCGTTTCGCCGCCGCCGCGGTGCCAACAAGGAAGGACCGCCTCTGCTGAAGCACGACCAAAAGGATGGCATCGGTGTCGTCGCTGGGGCGACCTGTGGGCGAAACAAACGAAAGTTGTCGGGCCGGCTTCTTTCTGTGTTGCGTATGGTCACATATTTTGCCGTCCCCATCTTGCGGGGTCCGGGTGGGTAGGAAGGAAGAACGGTTAATGTCAAAAGCAGATCACTGCCTCTCATGGGAGGAGGGGAGGAGTGCGAAAACGTGTCCTACCGTACCTACCCCCCCCCCCCCCCTTGCATAAGATGGATAGCCAAACCCCCTTGATTAAGATGGGTAACGGGCGAGAACGCCAATCCATCTTAAACACGGGGGTGAGGTACCCCTGTGCAAAGTGACTACACGGTAGTCTACAGTACCCCTGTGTTTAAGATGGATACCCCCCTTGATTAAGATGGATACTGCCAAAACCCGAGTTTTTCATCCATCTTATGCACGGGGGAGGGTAGGTATTTGGAATAATGTTCGCCCAGCGCCAGGTATACTGGCAGTGCGTGTCAGCCATTGGGTGGTGTTGACGACGAGGCCCTCAAGTGGATTACCTGCTCCTCTAGGCTAGCAGTTCTTCGGGAACGAGGTAGAGGGGGTTGCCTCTTCGCCATCCTTTGCGCGGTTGTTCGTGGTTTCGTTTTCGTCCAGTTCTTTCGTGTGTGTCGGTTCTCCGGGGACGGTGCAGTACGGATGCGCCGAACGGCTGATTCATCTACACTCGGGAACCAAAGGGACTACAAAATGCCCCCAAAAGAATGTCTGCACGACGCACCATGCCAGAGCCGAGACAGAACATGACACCACAGTCCGCTTGTTGTCCTCAGGCTGCGCCGGTACAAATGTGTCACCAGTTCTTGCAGTGTCTCAGGGGTGGCCATGGAAGTCGGCATCCGATAATGAGTGTGTAACAACTCACCTGCTGAATGCACCGGTCCCGAAAATGGATGATGCCCAAGCGATCCACCCTTAGTTGGCCGCGTACTGGTATCACAAAGCCAGGAGTGCGTGGTCCTTTGAAACGCGCACAACTCGATGTTAGCGGATGTCGGTACAGCAGATATCTGTTCCAGCTAGTAGTGATTTGAGAACAAGATGGAAGTGGCACCCGTGCGCCCCCCCCGGTATCACGACGCACTTGTCATGTACAGTCACATAACAAGTGACCTCACGAGTGAAAATGTATGACAAGTGGCACTTGTCATATAACATGTGATCACTTGTTACATCACTTGTTAGAAATATAACTAGTTATGTTCCAAAAAAAAAAAAAAAAACAGCTAACAAGTGCGTCGTGTAGTAAATTTGTTGCATTAGTGGGGGGGGGTGTGGCTCGACATCCTCTTGCGCTCGTTGATGTCAGTAACGAAGATGTGTACTTCGTAATTCTTACTTCTTCCTTTCTTAGCAGTTCTCGTCAGACAACGCGGAGAGCAGAAACTCCCGCGAGTGGAAGGCACAGAAGTGCGTAATCAAGGTTCGAGAGTGAAGACGAAGAAGTGCGTAGTTTTGTTTTATACTATTCAAAGCGACGATCAACCTCGGCAGTTCCACAGAAGATAACACGGCCATCGCCCAACCGTAAAGATGCAGCTATCGACGTGCAATCGATGAAACCGGACGCGCAGTCAAAGGAGAAGCGAAGCGTCGAGCGCGCGCCTGAACGCGACGATCAAGACGAGCTTAAGAGGGGAAAGCATGACACATCACGTGCGAAGAGATAACCGCGACGCCGGCGGTGCAGATTATCGCCACAGATTCTTTGCATTCTAACCCAAACTATCACATGCTCGGACAAGCTGTCACAGGCCTTCTCAGTCTATCAACAATCTTTCAGCAGCGGGTGGACCGGCTCTACCTCTCTCTCTCTTGCCCTCGACTTTGCTGCGCTGGACACGATTCGACGGGCTGAGTGGATGGGGGGTTGTGGCACTGCACTGACTCCTCCTTCTCTTCTTCGTCGACTTCCTTTCCGTACCTGAGCCTGCTTCCTGGAAGTGCATAGAACTGCCTAGTGCATGTCGCAGACGCAAACTGTCGCCACGAATTTCTTTGCACTCCAATCCAAACTATCAGTTATCACAGTCTTGCGCACTAGGCCACTTCAGCAGTTGCGTCTTCAGCAGGTTTGGTGTCCCGGCTGCACGGGGGGCACGAGGACGAGTTGGACCTGCCTGGACGGCTTGCAATAGACGCAGAGGGCGGGCCTAAAGAAGGTCAGCGTGGCAGCACACGCCAGCCCCGACCCGTGCATTGCATTGCCTGCTGCTGTATCACAGTCTGTCGCCGTCTGTATGTCGCGGATGCAAATTATCGCCACAGATTCGTTGCATTCTAATCCAAACTATCAGATATCACAGTCTGTCACAGGTTGTCACACTAGGCTATCAGCAGTTGCGTGTTCAGCAGGTTTGGTATCCCGGCTGCACGGGGGGCACGGGGACGTGTTGGAACTGCCTGGACGGCTTGCAGCAGGTGTACCCGGGGTCTATTCCACTGTTGCTGAGCTCGGCGTGGTGCTGGACCATCGCGCACAGCGGGCAGGCGAAGGGCCCGACGCAGTCCGTCCAGCAGTCCTTCGCGATGCGCTGCTCGTTGCGGATCACGTCGCGGGTCCACATGTTCATGACCCCCGTGTAGACGCAGAAGGCGGGCCAGAATAAGGTCAGCGAGGCGGCACACGCCAGCCCCGACCCCACCAGCGCGAAGCAGTTCGCCCTGTCCGGGATCTTCTCCGCGGCGGCGCTGAACACTCTCGCCTGCAGGCAGCACGAGCAAAGCAGCGCGTCACAGCAGAGGTTGACGTCGTCAAAAAAGTCGCAGTACCCGACGGTCCACGCGCCTCTGTGCGGCAGCTGCGGACGGGGCGCTGCTGGCGGGCCCCCCAGCAACCGGGTTGTGTCCCCAGCAAGCAGGTCCGCCGTGTACACGGGTATACCGACTACCGGCGGCTCGGGACCGGCAGCAGCAGCAGCATCCGCCGCCGCAGGGGGGGGTGGGTACGCGGTGGTGCTCGGGGTCGCGGCGGCGTCAGCAGCCGGGGCGGGCCTTATTTGCTCCTCGGCTGTGTCCATTTTCACCTCAGCTTTTCCAAGCTTCCTCTTGGAGTAGGGGCCCTGTGTTTGGAGTATCGTGCAATGCAGCACTAGTAAGGGCAAGATGAAAATACCTGTCCAGGGGACCTTCAAATAAGTAATTGTCTAGACGAGGTCACAGGGGGAAGGGAGAGTGGTCGTTATTGGTGCTGGTTTTGAGGGATAAGGAAACGTAAGAAATCTTTTTGCGGTGGTCTCCGCTGGCCCGGTAGTTTGTGCTACCGCCAACTCCTTTTACACTCGTTCTCTTCTCTTCTCACTACTGTACGTCTATTTCTCACTTTGGCTAGCCAAAGAAAGACTCCTGTGACCGACACCACGAACACACTCGCAATGAATGTGGCCCTGGGCCGCCCCTTGATTGAGTTATTTTGAGTACACGAACCACATAGATGTTGGCAGGGGTTGCCATGTAGGCCGGATCGGCCTGAGTCAACGCTGTTACTTTGATGGGATGTTCACCGGGGAAGGGTCCGACCTAACCGTTAGTCAACAGCAACGTCGAAAGGGGGATTGCAAGAACGTGCTTGGAATGGGTATGTGCTCAACACCGCACTGGTCCCGTCTGCGCCGTGTTTCGGTCCTTTAAGCCACGGAAAGAAGATAGAAAATCGGGAAGGGAGGGTGGATGCGCGGATTACCAGGCTTACGCCCAGGCTCTTTTTCAGGTAGATAGGATGGTACCCTCGAAAACCCCGTATTGCGTAGTTCGTGCGTTTAAGTGGAGCTTTGAGTGCGTGAGCCCCTCCGAAGAAAGGTCCTCACACTGCGTAGTTCGTGCGTATAAGTCGATCTTTGAGTGCGTGAGCCCCTCCGAAGAAAGGTCCATCACACTAGGTCCAAGCTACTTAGCCCGGGTCTCTGGGTCGCGTCCCCCTCCTTCTTTTGGTCGCCTGGTCCTGCGTCTTGTTGATCCGTCCGGGCTGAGGGCTTCGCGCTTCCCCTTCGTCTTGCATCACCTCGTCTCCACTCCCTGCCGCACGGGCTTCTACGTTTTGTGCCAGGATCGCTTTACTGCTTTTCTGCGCGACGGCTGCTCTGTACTCGTTGCCTTATCCGCGATTGCCGTTTCTCGTACCGACCGCGCCTGCCTTTCCTGTTCTGCCTTTCGCCTCTGTGGTCCGTCGGCCGTCTCAGCTCGGGCGTCCTGCTGTGCTGTCTGGATCTCCTCGTCTTCCTTCTTACATTGCTTGGCACTCGGTGCTGCCCGCGTCGCTTGCGGCGCGGGCCTCTTCAGAGCCGGTCGTCCACGTGCACGCTGTTCCGCCTTCGTATCCTGGTTCGCGCCCTCTGCCTCCGGCGCGCCTCGTGACACTTCCTTGCGTAGTTCGTGCGGGGTTTCCCGTCCAACGACACCCTCCACAACCACCTGGTTCTTGGGTGGCTTGACGACTGCGCCGCAGCAGCATCCCGCAGTGGCACTGTAAGAATCCGACGAAAGTTAAGGAAGAAGTGGGGTGTACGGGTAAGCCTAAACCCCCCTACGTTAGGAAGGTTGGTAGAAGCTCAGCAGAGGCGTAGAGTGCTTTGGGACCCCACGTAGTACCAATGCAGCGATACTCTTAAGTTTTCTGGGGAAGCCGTGATGCCGTCCACGCACCGCTACGGGGGCAGAAGCAAGGGCGCGGCTGGCGCAACCGGGGCAGTGTCCCCAGCAAGCAGGTCTGCCGTGCACACGGGTATACCGACTACCGGCGGCTCGGGACCAGCAGCAGCAGCCGCCGCCGCCGCCGCCGCCGCAGGGGGTGGGTACGCGGTGGTACTTGGGGTTGCGGCGGCGTCAGCCGCCGGGGCGGGTCTTCTCTGTTCCTCGACTGTGCCCATTCTTTGGGCTCTGGCGGGAGAAATCTTTTACCGACTTACCTGTACCGTGTAGACTCAGTCAGGTAGGTGCAGGGGTCTCTCTCAGAGTTTTGGTCTCCTACCTCAGCAGCAGCCGTGGGACTTCAAGGAGTGAATTTCGGCTTTCGAAGCTTCCCAAAAGCGTCCAGCTCGTTCAGGTTTGTCGTTCGCCGTAGACACGGGGGCTGACTGCAGGTAGATCTAGGTATAGGTATAGGTGCAGGTGCGGGAAAGCAGGTGCAGGTACACGCTAAGAAAAGGTATGCGGTGACTGAAGAAGGGAACGGTTGCGAAGGGGAAACAACGAAGCACGCAACTTCATCTCTCTACAGTCGTTTTGAAGGCGCATAAGCCACGCTTTCTCTAAAAAGGTGTCTTACGGCAACGTCCGCAACGCGGGGGCACCCGGGAACTCGGGTTTTGTGAAGTGCAGCCATCGACACGATCGTTTCATATGTGAGCGGCTTTTTATTACCTGATAATTTAGGCTTTGTTTCAGAATAGGATCAGCTCGTCCAGACTGGGGGCAGACCGGGGCCAAGGCACCCCAGAAACTGTTTTGTGGGTTCGCATCCACGACGGTAGGGCCCTGGGGTCTACCCCCGGCAGCCCATTGCTGGCATTTTGAGGGTCCTTGCCACCCTTCCAGGGAGGGCTCACGACGGGGCCGACGTAAAAATTTCAAAAGAAAAAAAAAGCTTAAAGTATCAGGCAATAAAAAGCACTCGCGCATATTTTTCTTTTGGAGCGAAGGCTTTTCAGAGAGGGGGAAAGGTCGCCCGGATCGCCGGATTTTTAGTTGTTTGGGGCGGGCCGTATTCGAATGCAGCTTTCCCGATCGAATCGATCTTTCTTTATCTACTTCCCGTGAACATTCATGCCGGTGCAGGCCCAGAAGGGCGATGTTTCGAGGTCTCGTTTGGGTTATGCACTGACAGCCGAATCAGCACCCAATGCGAAGCAATTCCAGAAAATCACACTTGGTGTCCAACCCACCGATCCAAGCGGCCGCTCGGCTCTTTGAACTGCACTGCACAATGGTCCAAGGGACCCTAAACGCACTGCATTTGCCCACCGATGAGCAACAGCTCAGCTCTTGAACTGCAGGCACAAAGGACACTGCGGGTGATGTAAATGGGCTTGGTACTCAACCCATTGATCCGAGCAGCCGCTCAGCTCTTGAACTGCGCTGCACGAAGGCACAAGCCGCTCAGCTCTTGAACTGCTGGCCAGGTGCTGGACTTGGGCTTGGTGCTCAACCGACCAATCTGAAAGCCGCTCTGCTCTTGAACTGCTGGGCACCTCTGCACAGAGGCACAAAGGACAGTGCGGGTGCTGTAGTGGGCTTAGTACTAACCCACCGATCCGAGCAGCCGCTCAGCTCTTGAACTGCTGGCCAGGTGCTCAACCGACCAATCCGAAGCCGCTCAGCTCTTGAACTGCTGGCCAGGTGCTGCACTTGGGCTTGGTGCTCAACCGACCAATCCGAAGCAGCCGCTCAGCTCTTGAACTGCCAGTCGCCTCTGCACAACGGACACTGCGGGCGCTGCACTTGCGCTTGATGCTCGACCCACTTCACGATGCAGTGCATGTGGAACGAGTGGTCGCACTGTCCGGTGACCAGGGGGCAGTCGTCGCCGGGGTACTTGCAGTTCGGACAGCAAGCCTCGAAGGACACCCGGCAGATGCCGCACGCGTCGTCCTCTTGCCCCCACGTCCACATCGCGACGCTGTGCGCGCTCTTGACCGTAACCTCCATCTCTGCTCCCCTCCCTACCCCTTTTCTCTCCCTTGTCACCCTTTGCCTGCAGGCGTTGTTAATGCCAAGCCGTTAGCGCTGCCTGCAACGCGACAACGTGTCACGCCATAACTAACTTCGCGTGCTGGGACCATATATCCTTGGAGTGGACCTGTGCGGTGTATTTCCTGCACAGTGGACCGGTTCTGGGCTTTGCTCACTGGTCGAGCTGGACACCCCATCCAGACATGGAGCCACCCGCTATTTTCTCGCGTTGATCACTGTGTGCGGTGTATTTCCTCCACAGTGGACCTGTGCGGTGTATTTCCTGCACAGTGGACCTATGCGGTGTATTTCCTGCACAGTGGACCGGTTCTGGGCTTTGCTCACTGGTCGAGCTGGACACCCCATCCAGACATGAAGCCACCCGCTATTTTCTCGCGTTGATCACTGTGTGCAGTGTATTTTCCTGCACAGTGGGCCGGTCTTGGAGCTTGTTCGGCCATCGTCTGGAGAACCTGAATCATCTGCACTGGTAGCTGGTTCACTCCGAAGTTTCCCTCAGGATAGCTAGAACCAAAACAGGAGTTACGCCAGGTAAGGCGAATGATTTGGAGGCAATGGGGAAATCGCTTCCTCGACCTATTCTCAAACTTTAAATGGGCGTGAGCTCGGGGTTACTTCATTGAACCTGACGTAGAATCCTGGTTCTAAGTGGGCCACTTCTGGTAAGCAGGACTGGCGACGCGGGATGAACCGAGAGCTGGGGACCAGATTCCCCTGGGGCCTTGGGCCGCTTCCTTCAAATTTTGGATTTTGTTACCTGTGTCGATGAGAAGGGAAAGGGGAGCGGAAAACAAGCAAATAACTTCGTTTCGACTCGCTCGTTCTTTGCGGTTTCCTTTTTTCTGTCGCAAGTTGAGAAATCATGTTCCTTTGGGGGGGGGGGGGGGGGGGGCGTGGCAGCCCAATAAGCTGCGCTTTCTGAAGAAAAAGAGTGTTTCTCGTGCCGTCCCACCGACATGGGCATCCAAACTATCTTATTTTCAGGGGGTAAGGCTACCGATTTCCCAAACTAAAGCATCAAGGCGTGGCGAACCTTGAGGTTTGGCGCTTGCGCTGGACACAAGCTCGTCGAGACGGTCAGCCACAGGGCAAAGCGGACGGGGTTGTGGCACTGTGCTGCCTCCGACTCAAGCTTTGCAAGCTGTGGTTTGGTTGACCGTCACGTTCCTGGACCAGGAACGGCCTTTTATTTTTTCTTTTTCTTCTTCTTCTTTTCTTCAGGGGGTAAGGTATGCCACGACTTCTGACGCCTCGGTTCTGGAGGAGCAGCTGGGTTAATAATCTACGACGATAATCTGCACCAGCGGGCCAATGGTTACAGTCGTGTATGAGGTTCAAAACTTTGGGTCAAAATTTGGGGTTTCGACTTGTTTAAAACTCGGGCAAAAGTTTGGATTGGGACCATTTGAGTCAAAAGTTCCGAATTTTGTAGTATGTAGGTACGTGGTACCACTACGTATACCTAGTGCTAAAGAGGTAGTCTGTTGCGTATAAGTCGATCTTTGAGTGCGTGAGCCCCTCCGAAGAAAGGTCCATCACACTAGGTAGTCTGTTGCGGCTTGTGCAGTCTATCGGCACAGATTGTTGCTGCATATCAAGTTCAAACCTACTGCTTCTACTTCGTCGTCCTCTTGGTGCTGCTACTACGTCGACAGACCCGTCAAGACGGGTTTGTCGCTGCTCTCGTAGCATGGCTCCTTTTGGCTAGCCTCAAGGGTGCAATCATTCGGGCAAGGAGGAGCCTCGGATGGGGGGGGGGAAGCGTGTCTTTGCATCAGGCACGGGATTTATTGGGCGTCGGCCGATTCGTTAAAGAAGACGTTTGGTAAGGTTTTTGGGCACCGCGAACTATCACCGGCAAAGGTGGCGCAGCGCAGCGACAGAAAAGCACGTGCACACATGTACACGCGACACATGCGCACGGCACATGCACACACGTACAGGCGACACGTGCACACATACACATACACGTACGAGCAAGCTAGTTTGAGAGACGCGTCAAGTGGAATCCTTAACTTACTGTCCCGAGAAGGGCGATGTATTCTTGTTTTCTCCGCTCGTTTCGAGGTTGGATAGGCTGGTTGATGCAAACACCGAGCAGGCTAAAAGGAACCGCTCTGCCTTACGTCTCTTGTTTGCACTTCCTTCTTCATTTTATCCGTGCCGTCGCATGTTCCCTCCTTTTCGTTTCTTGCATCTGGTTCTCTCTTCTGCCGCCGATTCCTTTTTCTTCCACTCAGACAATCTCTATGAGACCGGAATCAGTTTTCACATGCCTAGTAGGCGCAAGTCATCAACGTGCACTGATTACGTCACCGTCCGTCCTTGCTACCGATTGGCTGTGGGATTGCAAGAACGTGCTTGGAAAGGTATGTGCTCAACACCGCACTGGTCCCGTCTGCGCCGTGTTTCGGTCCTTTAAGCCACGGACACATAAGGCGGACCATCATCAGCGCGGTCCTGAGTGTCTGCAGACAGGACTGCGGTGTGAGTCTGGTTGGCTGTGGGAGGGGGAACGCCCGGCAAATGAAGAACTGAGCAGTGGGACGTCAGAAAGGGAAACTCGGGACAGGAAAAAGGATTGGACACACACACACACACACACACACACACACACACACACACACACACACACACACACACACACACAACACACAATCACACAAATGCACTACACAAAGTGGGTCAAAGGCTGGGTCAGTCAAGTTTCCAACTCCAGTCATCAGTGCTAAACCGTAACCGGCCAGACACTGAGCACCCATGGGGGCTGGCGAGTACACGGGCGAGATGGGTACCGCCTGGCTCTTTTAGATTCTGCGCAGTAAAACTTCCTCCCTGTCGGGAAGAACAGGAATAAACGCAATCAGTGGTTCGGACATTCCTGCCGCCACTGGGTGCGCAACCACCACCGGCACAATGAGGCCTGGGATGAGTGGCGAAAGTGGGGGCGCAAGGGCTGTTTGTGAATCGCGGAGTACGCGGTTCATGAACGCATCGACCACACCTTCAGGTGACCGCCCGTGAGATTGTGTAAAGAAGCCCGACGGTCAACAAACTGCACAATCACCACTGGCAAAATGAAGCCTGGGATGAGTGGCGAAATGGGGTAGTAAAAGCTGTTTGTGAATCGCGGAGTCCGTGAAACTATCTGCCACACCTTTCCGTGACCGACCATGAAAACTGCGTAAAAGCAAAGAAGCTCGACGGTAACAAGACGTTGTTCGGCGATAGGAGTTGGGGCCACGCCAGCGGCTGTTGCGGGGAAATTCGAAAACGAGGACCCCTCACGATAGATGGGAGTTAAGAAGTTGGGAGAAGTGCAGTGCGAGTGCGATAAGAGATCCTGGTTTGCTTCAACTGGCCCAGGCGGTTAGAAGAAAGCTTTGAACGGAAAAGGATGGCGTGCGGAAAGCCCACGGTGCTCGGTAAAAGGCAGAGCTGCCCTCTGAATTAGGCTCGGCTGATGCTTGCACAATCTCCTTGCCAAGAAATGAGCCTAAAGGTGCGTTGGGCACTGGGTGGTGTGGACCAACCTGCACAAACACCCGCCGTGCGAGGTGAGTGAGGTCTTCCATCGCGGGAATTCGTTGTGTGTACAGAAGTGTGTCCCAGTGTTCTCGCGTCCTAGTTGTTTGTCCTATGGTTGAGGTGTGAAAGTGCCTACCATGCAGGGTCAAAACCTTGTGTCTTTTTGGAAATGACCAAAAAAAAATTCCGGAAAAAACTGTGTTTTTTAAAATTTTAAAATTTTGGAACAAAACCTGCGGTAATTTTTGAGGAAGTTGAGCAATTTTTTTTTTTTTTCCAAATTTTTTTTTTGGAGGCCATCGGCTCCGCGGCAGCGTTTTAAAAAGTCACAAGGTTTTGACCCCGCATGCTACCTTGGTCTCCCCAGGAGTAGGAAGCCGACATGTATCCGTAAACGGCACACATGCCGGACACCAGTGTTCTCAAAGCGGGTCGCAGGCCCACCCGCCCCACACGAGGCCACTTCTTAAATAAAAAAAAAATGAGGAGAAGAGGTATCTGGCAGAAGACATCTTCATTCGTGGGCGTCTCTGCTATGGAGATCGGGCACACCCTCTTTAACTCCAGCTTCAGAGGCTGGACTCCAGCGTGGATATGAAAAAGGATGCCTGAAGGGGGAATATTTCTGCCCAAATGTCTCCCTTCCCCCTTGGCATCGTCATATGAAAGGCTCTCTCGCTTAAGGCTTGGTTGATGATTAGCGCCAGCATGAGACTGCTCACGCGATTTATCAGGTGTCGCCAGCGGGGAAGTCTTAGCTGGGGGGGTCGTTGCAATTGGTTCTGGTTTATGAAATAGGGAGAGGTAAGAAAGTTTGCGGTGGGTCTTCGTCGGTTGGGTAGATTGTGTAACCTCCGTCCTTTTTTTGCGCTCGTTTTTCATGCTCTACTTTCTGCTGTAGACTGTACGTATTCTTTCACTCTCTTACTTGCTTTAGCTGGCCAGCAAAAGAGACTCATGTTACACGGCCGATTCCAGCCTGAGGCGGGTAGGGGTGTCAGTTATTATCACAATAGGGCGGAGTGACCGTCGTTGTCGTGTCGTGTGACAAGAGTAGTGGGGCTGGCGGCGGTGTCGGGGGGCAGCGACGAGAGATACGATTACAATTACGCTGAACCTTGAAGCCCGCAAAGAGTTGACCCAAAGTAGACGCACTCGGCACCTAACCGTGCTCCAGGCGAACGGCAATTCCAAACGAAAAGGCGTCTATATTCAAACGTTCTCGTAGGCTCAGCGCGGCAGCGATGACGACGAGAACATGCTTTGGGTGGGGAGGTCCTGGGACTGCTAAGGCGACAACCCCCGCCCCCTGTCTCGGAGGGAGCCACCCTGAATCTAGCCTGGCCCACCTGAGGCCATACCTCTTGACTTGTTTTACGGGTTCTCTTTCTCTCTCTTTCTTTACGTTGGTGATGACGAGATGAGCTAATATCTGCATCACTGGAGGGGTACCTTCTTCGGCAGTCCATCAGCCCTTGCACTAGCAAGCAGCGCCCCGAGGGCCCGTACTCGAGGCGAACGTAAACGCAATATATCCAAAGCGTTCTCTTTCTCTCGCTCTCTCTCTCTCTCTCTCTCTCTCTCTCTCTCTCTCTCTCTCTCTCTCTCTCTCTCTCTCTCTCTCTCTCTCTCTCTCTCTCTCTCTCTCTCTCTCTCTCTCTGCTTAGAATTGCTTCCCTACGTTGGCGATCACGAGATGAGCATATTGCAGCACTGGTCGAGCCTTCGTACAAGCAAACGCACCCCCGAGGGCGCCGAACAGTACTCAAGGCGAACGCTAATGCAACGGAAAGACGTATATGCAAAACGTTCTCCCTCCCCCTCTGTTTCATATTCCTTCCCCTACGTTGGCGATCGCGAGATGAACGTTTCTCTGCATCACTGGCCGGGGACGGGGGCCTTTTTCGGCGGTCGCGTCAGCCTTTGCACAAGCAAGCAGCAGCGACCGCGTAGTGCCCGCTGTGGGAGATGGTCACTTTGACGGTCGGCGCGCCGAGGCGTTCGGCGAGCTCGCGCGGCTTGTCGGAGAGCAGCACCGCGGGCGCGTCGGTGGAGGAGGACATGACTTCGACCTGCGGGTACAGGGAGGCGCGGTCCGAGTCAGCGACGCCCAGGGCGGTGAGGACGGCGCGTTTGGCGGCCAGGCGGCCGGCGATCGAGCTGCGGGTGTCGGGGGCGTGGTCGCAGTACGCGGCTTCGGACGGCGTCAGGAAGGAGAACGCGTCCGACACGCTAGCCGGGGCGTCCGTCAATGGGACGACGGCAGACCCGGTGTTGCTGTTCGCACCCCCGCCGCTGACCATCGCCTCGAGCGTCTTCTGCAGCTCTCCCAGCTCGGCCTGCTGCGCGGCCTTCTCCCCCCCGTCAGCCCCCGGCTCCTTCGTGCTCTGCAGGCTGCCAAACTCCGTGTAATCCCCGTACCCGCTGCAGTACCCCCCGGGCCCCGCCTGCTGGTCCCCGGACGGCAGCCCGGCTGTTCCCCCGGCCGACGCCGCCTCGCCCGCCACGTCGCTGGCCTGGCTCTGCTCTGCCTGGCCGTCCGGCGAGCGCATAACCCACTTCCCCTTCTGCTCAGCCACCCGGGCCAAATCGGACTCGTCCGTGCCAAGGCCCTCGAGCAGCGCTTTGCGGTAGTCGTCCATATTGCGGTGTGTAAAGTAATTTGTTGAGCTGCGGGTGCTTCGTATTGCACAGAAGAAGTGATGAGACAAAGCACGCAGACGACTGCTTTGACGGGCATCTCCGGAAGCAGCTAACGCTATCACTTTCCAAACCTTTTTAACACTCACTGTTTCGCTGAGGGTGTGTTGATGCACCACGAAAGTCGATAAGAGTTGAGGTTAGAATGCAGAACATCTGTAGCGATGGCCTGCCTTAGCCACTGGGTGACTACCTCTTCGATCGATAAGAGAACTGCACACAGCCTTCAGGGTGTGGTTGGTTCAAGAAAAAGTAAAGTTTTCCCACCACTCACCCCCGGTGACCTCGGCCAAGCTCGTTTCCACGAGTTGCGCAAGCGATATCAGTTTACAAAAACGTGTTCTTCCTTCTCCCTTTCAAGGCAGTTCTCGTCAGACATTACGAAGAGCAGAAACTTCTATATTGGTGTGTCCCCTTCACCCTCTGCACGCATGCGCGTCGCCGACCAAGGGGATCGCCGAATGAAGGAAAGACGAAACTGGTCCATCTCTATATCCTGAAACTGCATCGAATTGCCGGTATTATTCGGTCAATAACGGTGCGTGTACCGTTCGCAACGCCGGCACAGAACCCAAACTATTCCAAGCTATAACGGTCTACATACATGGACCGAGAGGGTCTTGAGAACTCCTGTGGAGTTCCTGGTGTAGGGCTACTCTTTCGATGTTGCGCATGCTTTCAACCACAGCAGACGGCCACTGTGCTGCCTGACTCCGACGCATTATTCCAATGACGGGAAAGAGCTCAGAGCTGCGGCTTATCCGTTTCCAGCGACAAACGGGCTCACAAATCCTCATTTCGAGACACCCGGATCAGGTCGGGAGCTTGGCTCGGCGGCACAATCGTCGTAGCTCTTTTCCCGACAGCTGTTTCTTCAACGCGCAAACAGGTTTGATGAAAAGGAGGGATATAAAGAGACTTCCGTTCTACTCGTATTCGTTCGCGTTTTACACCGATCTTCGGCTTGAGAGCTAGTAAGAAGGATCGTACAAAGGCGTGACCACCGACCTCTGGGGTTGCTGATCGTCGCTCTTCGGCACTCCTTTGTCTGGGGACCAGATGGGCCAGAGGGCCCTAAAAGGCTCAGCTTTTATGTGGATTCTAATTCGAGGGAGCGAGGCCGAGGGTTGCCGGCTCCCCCCACAGTTCTTTGTTTGCAGCGTGTGTAATCGCCTACCGAGAGGGAAAAGACAAGGCCTTCGTTTTGTTTGTGCGTGTCGGTTGACCCGTTTTCCCACTTGTATTTGCCCTGTGTCATTTTCAGGTCAGGAATTCGGATCGACCACCAAAACACGCTGCCTGCGCCTTTTTAGGCTGCACAATAGATTGAAGGCAACCCGCAAGATTTGTCAGTACCAAAAGGAACAACGTTTTTGCAGGGAAGGGGGAAAAACTGTTCTCGAATAATGGCTTCTCTGTTCGCCGTCCCATCGCCGGTTGTTGGTTCGCGACGCGCTGTCAGGTGCCCCTCGCTTCCGTGTTGAGTTCTCCAACTTCGAGCGGTGATACGTTCCTCTTGAGCCCTTATGACTAACCTGTGCCTTGCGACCGATGAAACCCAGCTCTCGTTCCATAATAGCGGGTCGACAATTCAACCGGCGAGCATGCGGTACTCTAAACTGTCGCGGCGTTGTCGGCTGACGGTTGCATGGATGGTGGCGGTCTTCCCCTAGCCGAGCTAATCGTGGCGACGGCTGATTGTCCTGGCCAGTCTGAATCCCAACCGGCGGGCATCAAATTGTCGGTGGCGTTGTCGCTGACAGCTTGTTTGCCCGTAGGTGGCTTAGACAGACGGTCGTCCACTAACCAGCCAATCGTGGCGACGGCTGATTCCGCACCGTGCAGACTTGCACGCTCTCAAACACACGGGATTTACAAGCCGGCGTGTCCCTCGCCACAACTGTACCCAGAGCTTCGCCCGCATCACACTCGAGGGCGTTCTGGGTCCGCCCGCGCCACTCCCCAAACCCACGCCTCAGCATCTGAACACAGCTGCACGGGACTGTAGCTGTGTGGTCGTGTGGTTTACGTTGGACAATGCTGTCATTTATTTCGCCATTTAGAGTCTTTTGACGTGGAAGAAATGTGAAACGGGGTTTTGCCCAGACGACTTTTCTAGGTATTCGTACCATGGTTAAGTGCGCGAATAGGGTAATGGTGAAAAGGGGGATGGTCTCTCACTCTGTCACGAGCATATCGTGAAACCTCACCTCGGACAAAAAGCAACAGTTGTTTTCGGACAGGGACACCTGGAATGTGGCTGCTTAGGAACAGCTGCTGTCAAGGTAGGTCTTCTGAAACGGGTCGCCAAAACGAGGTGGAGGGAGGTAGGTGTTGCATACTCTCGAAAGACGATATTCGCGGTAAGAAGGAAGCAGAAGACCAAAACAACGCGGGCGAAACGCTGCTGGCAGACAAAGTTGCGTTCCATGGCTTCAGTGACCTGTCTCTCGCGTGAACGCGTCATCGTAACGAGGCGGAGAAGGTTGCCGATCTCTTCCTGCGCCTTCAGGAGGTCGGCTGCCTGCTTCCGCAAGTCTTTCTCAAGAGCTGCCTTCGCCTTCTCGAGCGCTTGCATTGAAAATGTAAGCCGTTGTGTCTTCTCTCGCTCGCCTTGCAACTCCGCAAGCAGCCGCTTTCGCAGAAAAAGATCCGTCTCTTGACAGTATAATCGTCGATTCAGTACGCTCATCGCTGGTACTACGAACATCGCAGCTTTGCTCGGAATCCCTCTCTTGCCCTCGCACCCTCCCACAGATCTGCTTTTCGTCGTGCAACTACACCCACGTAATCACGCGTGAGCATGTCAAGTAATGCGACGCGCCGGAAACGAACTGCCAGGGGTTTACGCACGTCGGTGCTATCTTTGAAAACGCTTCACATTCTTGATGCAATGGCCAGATGTGTTCATCGATTCTGCTGACGCCAACATCGTCAGGAGCAGCGGAAAACAACTATAGACAAGGTGGGTTTTCCCCTGATCGGTCAGCAATTGACCGCCAAGGTCTTGACCGATCCACTGGTGTAGGCGGGCAGAAGGAGGCATGGATGTAGTTGTTTCCCAATGGAGCATGTTACCTCCCGGCACACAGACCCTTGTAGAAAAGTGTGTTCCTACATTACACAGCCTGTCAACACCATGAGAGAGAGACGAGTTAGAGTGCAGGGACCATCTCTCCGAGGAGTATCCGGTCGCCCCACTACTATCCCGTACTACTACGGCGGGCGCAAGTCGTTGCGCCGTGGGCGCGGAGCGAGCCGTGGCCCTGTCAAAGATGATTGTTGCACCGATGGTGGCGCAGCCGGGGGCGTTCTGACTGGCGGACGAGACCGCCTGGCAGGCGTGTGTTGGCACGTTGTTTCGCGGGCTCTCCTCCTTTTGGCAATAGCCCGCCCTATGGCGGCGGCTAGCATCTTGACAGAGAATCTCAACTCCCACTGAACAAAGGGTACGTCGTGCGGATATTCAGGCACGGCATCGTTCCAGCTGTTACGGGCGCAAATTGTTTCCAGCTTGCCCAACATCCACTCGGTCTTCCGTCCAGCCGCAAAGCGTGGGCGGTGGGTACAACCCGGCATAGCCGGCGCACCAAAACAGCGGAGGGAACAGACCCCCTGCCGCCACTTCCCAGGGAAGGAGGCGACTCCTGAGTCGGCGCAGCACAGGTCGTTGATAGCTCGCATAAGGTACCCAATTTGCAGCCCCTTCTCGGCGAAGGTTCTCCCTGGGAGCTTCGAACGCGTAAATGCCTCAAAATCAAGCGCGAGTTCCACGCCTGTCGTCGGGAGAGGGTTGGAGCTGACCCATGATAGACTCCGCAGCCAGAAGACCAACGTCGCTGCGAAGCGGGTTCCGATGTTGGTCGTTAGCAACTTACGACTGTCCGTTGCTAAGTGTACGTCGTATTTCGTCGACGCACCTGAGGCGAGTTCCCAAGGGCGTGTTGCCGCAAGGCTCCGCTGCGCCTGCGCCATCTCGATTGAGATCGTACCGATCAGCCTCTGGATCTTCTCCAGGAGGTCAGGAGGGGTCCCGTAGGGGGGTATCCCTCTAATGCACAAGCACTGGGGCATGTCCCGGACCATCGCCTCAGCAATGCAAAACCGGGATCGCAGCTCGTTCCATCTACAACCTGGGCCCGGACATTGCCAGTAGTAATGCCACAGGGTCCCCGTCGCACCGCTGTCGCAGAACTCGCAGTCGCCGCTCCCCGAACCCCACTTCCTGCGGCACCATTCCCGTGAGTACACCGCTCCCCCAATACATCGACTGATCGCGGAACTCAATTTGTGGTCCGTCGCGCGGTTCAGCCAAAGCCGATTCATGGCACGTACGTCCACCCCTCCTTCGATTCCGTCAAATCCTTGTCTCTGTGTGGTCAAGTAACGCCACGCGCGCAGACGCAGGCCCTCACGAAAGAGGTGTGGGGCTTCTTTACCGAGTAGCGACACGGGAGTCCCGTCGAAAGACAGGGACTGGAAGCTGTGCTGCGTGGCCCGTAGGAATCTTATCTCCCGCAGAAGATTAGCCATAAGACCTACGGGACCCTTGATAGACGAGTCGGCTCCCACGCGAAGGAGAGCGTCCATCCTCACCCGAAACCTCTCTTTCCCGTATTGTTTCACGAACGTGCGGAATAAGCTGAAACCTGAGGCGCATGCCGGATCACACAGGTGTGCTTTTGCAACCAGGGAGAGAACCGCAAGAGGGCTCTTCGCCCGGTTAGATCGAGGGATCACGCAAGCGGAGAGTGCCGTTCGGAGCGTTGAGCTGTTGACGAAGCCACCTGTTGTATTCGTGCAGTAGGCCGCCCCGTAATACGCGGAGGCTGCGATCGTCTGCATTATGCGGAACTTCGTGCGATGCATGAGCGGCGCCGCCTCAAGTCTGGCCGCGGCCTCGACCGTGGCGTTGGCCCTGCGGTTGTCAACGGGTCCCTCTGTGCCCAGGGGGACACCCAAAACCTTCACTATTTTGCTCGATCGAATTATTTTGCGACCGATCACGAGGCGAGGAGGCTCTGGGGACGTCGAGAAGGAGACCGACTTGTCCTCGTTGAGGGCAAAGCCTGTCAGGCTGTCGAACACCTCTGTGGTTCGAATTCCCTCTTGGAGTAGCCTCGCAAGTTGCGACAGCAGGTACAGATCGTCGGCGAACGACTTCGGACTCACCCGAGCTCGGCTGACCAAGGCCTTCGAGAGAACAGAGAGGAGCGCGTTGATCAGGACCACTGATATCGGGCAGCCCTGGAGAATTCCGTTGGTGACAGTGAACATCTCGCCGACTCCCAAGGGGTACCGGAAGCGACGCCGCAGGTGCTTGTATATGTGGCGTAAGGGTGCCAGCACACGCTCGTGAAGCCCAAGCGCCTCCATCAAGTCGAGCACCAGGGCCTGAGGGACGCGGTCAAAGCACTTGGCAAAGTCGAGTGCGACCCCGCACAGGGGTGTACCGTTCGTCAGTGATTCCTCTATCGACAGGGCGATATCCATGACCACGTCGTCGCAGGAGTGGCCGTGCCGGAAACCATGTTGCGACCCGTGAATCCATAGCTCTTGCCAGAGCATGACATCCTGTAGGCGCACGCTAGCCCAGAGTCGGTATACTACGCTCGAGACAGTAATCGGACGCAGCTTCAGTGGATCACTCCCTTCTCCTTTAGGAATTAAGGTGACCATTGCGTCCAGGACTCCGTCGGGCCAGAAGCCGGTTTCCTCTACCTCGTTGAGCACCGCGACAAAGCTTTCCAGGATTGCATTCGGCAGAACGGCGATTTCACGCATGCGCCAGCCGTCGACACCGCAAGACGTCTGTACGCTCTTCTTTTTCGCCACCTGACGAAGCCGCTCGGCCGTGATCGGATTTAGATTGCATGGGTGTTGCGTGATAAAGTCTTTGTACTCCTGGAAGAAAGGGGCAAACTCGGGTTCCCTCTTCTCGGCGTACATGCGGAGCACTGGATCCCAACTCCTCCTCACCAACGCGTCAACTTCTGCCAAGTTCGCAGTGAGCCGCCCATCGGCCCCAGTTACAAACGATAACCCCGATGGCGCGTCTTTCTTCACCCAAGCGAACGATTCCTTCCCCAGGGGGTCGCGAAGCTCCCGCTGACTCCTCGCGCTCTTCAGGTATCTCGAAGTTAGCGTGCTATGCGCCAGGTCACGACACAGTCCTGAGACGGTAAACGCGAGGCCTCTTCCGATTTTCGCTGACGGCGGCTCGGGTGGCAGAGCACACTTCCCATCCGTGCGCAGCAACACGAAACTTCGAAAGGAGCGTATTTTCGTCCACTGTCCCTCAAGCTGGAAGGGCAAAGGGCCAGGGGAGACGATTGTGCTTTCCCATTTGGCTCTGGCGGCTGCGTACTCCCGTATGCGCCCAAGGAGACACCTGGCTCTCTTCAAAGAAGCTGTATCGGCTCCCGCACCTTCAGGGGACGGCCTCGCCGATACTCGCTGAGAGTTCAATTCCCGACGTACGCCACGGCCACAGTACCCGGTTAGGTTGCCTTCGATTCCGGATTTGAGGATGAGGTACTCTTCCGCAGCTCGCGAAGTCCGTTGCCAGAGGAAGTTCACCCGGGGGCTACCTTCGAGCCCGGGGGGGCAAGGGTCCCCGAGGCGGTACTTCTCAGAGACGTTCCGGAGGGCATTCGGGTCGTCCAGGCCGCTCAGCCCGGTGCTTGGAATTGCCCGGGGGTACCGGAGTACCGGGTTCAGTTGTTGGAATACTGCAAGATTAAAGGTGGCTCGGACCGCCTTGTGCGTAGGGAGGCCGGCTTCGAAAGTCTCCACGCGACCGAGAGCGGCAGAAGCGACTTCGTTGGTGAGAAGAAGGTCGATGCGTGACGGCTGACCGTGGTAACATGTAAACTCTGCAGGACTTCCCAGGGCTTCAGCTTGCAGCTCGGCAGAGTCCGACCAGCCGTTGCGCAAGGCGAATCGGAGCGCCGGGGAACCGAGGGGGGTCGTGTTGAAATCGCCGGCGGCGACAAGGGGCACAGCACCCAAGCGCTGGCGCAATCCCCACAGGGATCCCTCGATCAACCTTTCCCGCTCGGGTTTTTCGGAAATGCCACAGTGACCGTACAATGACACCACGTGTACGGCTCCTTTACCTACACCTGTCGCGACACGTACATGCAAGAAGCGGGCCGATTCGTAGGCACGTTGCTCGGCTGCGTCAAAAGGCTCGACGATACATGCAGGCAAGCCTTTCTTGACGAAAATCGCGACTCCTGCACTACCTCCTGTAACCTGGGATGGGACGCTGTTGCCGCACTTCCGCCCAACACAGCAGCTGCCGAAGAAGGGTTGCCATACATCAAGGGCGCCGGCTTGTTTCAGGGCCATCCGGATACTTCTCTGCCCGGCACTCGTCAACTTCGTTTCTTGAACACAGATGATGTCCGCCGCTATGCAGATGAGGAGGTACAGGTTCTTCATCAAGGACGTGACATTTATAGTCACAATTCGAATTGGTGGAGGGCCAGGGTTGGGTTCGATACCTTGAGTCACGAGAAGCGCGTACGCTACGAGGGCCAGATAGAACTCTCTCGTCGGCTGGGGGGACGAATCGTTGGCGTGGATCACCATTGTGACTCCGGGGGGGGGACGTCGGCGGTCGCCTGCGCGGGCGAGGGAGATGAAGTTGGCGGCGTGGCCCGCGACTTAGTCCAGCATGCGTGACAGATTGCAGCCTGGCAGGGGCCGTGCGCGCAAAGCCGCATGGCTTGTCCGACCTGCATGCCTTTGGCGCAGACCACGCAGAGGAAAGCTTCGGCGTTCGAGTGTGCTTCCTGCCAGCTGGTGTGCCGGCAGTCGGTGACCATGTTGTCCTTGCCGTCCACCCGTGCTAGCTTTTCCTGGGACTCAGTTGTCACATCCTCTGTGCGTCCCCTCTTTTGGCCCGGAGACGGCTCGTCCATGATGCAGGGGTGTGGCGAGGTGTAGTCACAGAGTTTTCAAAAGGTAGGTGCGTCACCGATATACAGAGGAATTGGTCGTCGTCAGCTAAGCGCTGAACACGATCAAAAAAAACGAGAAAAGTTTACAGCTGTTTATTTAACGAGAGGGACTTGCGAATGGCCATTGCGTGCTTGCAAGTTTAGCAGCGGCAGTTAGAAGGGTGTGGGCGGGAACACCAATTTCTTCGCGCTGCCTTGAATACAACCTGCTCGTGTTGGTGGCTTGACTGACATAACTCCCATAGTAACAATGGTGCCACAGGTCACGGCGACGCAGGTTAAACACTAGGCAATACATGAGTTTTTGAGGACCAGCACCTGAAGGGAATCCGGAAAAAGAAAATGCGGCTACATTCCCTGTTTCCAATCCTCGCCTTGACTATCGAAACTCCCTGGAAGAGCTCGGGAATCTTGGAGCGTCGTCCATGATCAGAAGAAGTGTGAAAACGGGGCGGTTCGTGTCCGTTTTGCCTTGAGACTACAGTGAGAACGTGTAAGCTACGCCTACCCGCATGGCAGGGCGACATCCAGCCAGGATCATATCGGGTGATGCCAGGTCAGTTGATTGTGTGCGGGACGTGGTTCTGAATTGTGCGTTTCCGAAGCATATGTCATCAAGATCACTCGCGATGTTGCCACGCAGCTACTTTGGTGTTCTCTCTGCCCATGCAGTCGCTCATACGCGTGCTCTGACGCTTAGCAACTTTGCCGTATTCGTCATTTCGCAGTAATTGGAATGGTCTGGTCAAGTGCAGGGCTACCGGTCAGACTGGTAGTCCTGACCAGCCAAAACAGCTGTAGTTCAGTCAGTGTGACATTTATTTCTGGAAGTCGAGTTAACTACTGTCCTCACCTGATTAGGTTCAGGCTGCGGACCCAGGGAAAACATGGGTCCTAGCAATGAAAGATATTCTTCCTTTTGGGATGACAAAAGATTTTCGGTGAGAAACCTGTGTCAGCTGACAAAACTCACTAATAATCCCCCTGGCTCTCACAGTTCTGTTGTGGACTTCCTCTAAAACTGGGGCTTCTAGAATGTATCTTGTATTACTTCTCTCATACTTTCATAACTGTAAAACTCCCTGTCGTGTGCAAAGGCATACCCGATTTTCGGGTGTGCCAAAGAAGAAGTATAGCCATCCGCACCCAAAAAACGGGTGGTGCCACAGTCTCTTGAATTCCATCTTTTGTAGACTGTTTCGTGGTTGGTGAACGCTCTTTCTGCGGGTTGGAGAGGAGGGGAACTATCTGTGGGTGGGGAGCCTTTGCTCAAAGACCAAAACGGGGAACTGGTTTGCCCTAAAGACCGGCACCGGAGTATTACAAAAAACAAACCCCGTAACTACAAAAAGAATGGCTACGGAACTTGATTTTGCTTGTTCAACTTACCAAACCTCTCAGGCAAGACCCTGCTTCGGAATGGTCGAAAACGCTCCGGGTGTGTGGTTTTGCTTACGGTACAATCTTCCTTGGCAGTGTGTTCACTTCTCAGCACACACACACACACACACACACATGCACCGCCACCGGTTCGGCACAATAGGCACCAACACAAGCCACAGAGCTCCTTCTACAGCGCAGAAGCCTGTGTCGAGAGGGACAAGCTAGTTCCCCGAATAAAGCAAAGAAAAAGAAGACAAGAGGACGGAGATGCAGTGAGGGGACCGAAAGGGCCACTCGGGCTCTGCTGCATCGGACGGATAAGCCAGCTTCGCTGCCGCATAACTAAAGAAGACCAGCTGCGCTGCATCGCACGGGGTCGAACAGACGCAGCTGTCGCACTTTGGAGTACGAAGAGGCAGTCGTGGCGAGTGACGTTCTGGTAAGTCAGTGTGCTGGTGAGTGTCCGTGACGCACACAATGTTGGTTGAGAAAGTCTGATCCCAGCGACTGTAAAAAGGACCAAAGAGGTGTTTTCGGGAACTTCTCTTGAGAAGAATAGTACAGAGATCAAAGGTTTCCAAGCAATGACAATCACAAGTCTTACGAATACCTACGCATACTGTTGCTATGCGTTGGGTTCTAGTAGACCGCTCAAAGCTGCGCTGATTTCGTGTAGCAATGGAAGAGCCTCCTTGCTGCTCTCGACGTTAGTGGCAACAGTCAGGGAGTACGAGAAGTTCAAGTTGTAAGCGGTGCAGGATACGAAGCCGTAGGTGTCGCCCAGGTGGCCAATCATCCAGCCATTGGGGTTTTGGGGCTGTGTCACGGCCATGGTACCCAAACCGTACATGCATCCGGGTATGTCAATGAGTTCGCGGGGGTTATTGTACATGGTGAGAAGGGTGTCAGCGGAGACCATGCGTTTCTCGGGGCCAAAAAGGTCATAGGTGAACTGTGAGATATCATGGACGGAAGAGAGGATGTTACCACAGGCCCACCCTGAGGTGGCGCTGACGTTCCAGAGCACATCACTTTTCTGCTCGAATGCGTCGTAACCGTGTGAGATGGACCAGTTGGACCTGTTGTAGGACCCAAGCGTTCCATGCAGGGCAAACGTGAAATTTCCGTATTCCGCCCCCGGCCTTCGGGTCAGGATCGCGGCCTGGTCGTATGTATCCCAATTGCTTGCATTTGCCTTGCACGCGAGCAGCAGCCCCAATAATTCGTAGTTGGTGCTGCTGTAGGATGCGTTCGCGTTGGGGTAAAACAGAAATGTTTTGTTGACCTTGTGCAGGATGTCGAAAGGCGTGATGTCATAGTGCGGGTCAACTTGCTCTTGGAACTCACGCAGCTGGTAGGTGTCGAAGTCCATGATGCCACTGGTCATGCCGAGCAGCTGCTTCACGGTCACGACTTGGATGCGGGAGTCGTTCCAAAGGGCAAAGAGCGTCGTTTTGTTCAAGGCGTAGATGTACGAGTCGATAAGCGAAGCGATCGGGTCGTCCAGTTGCACTTGACCTGACTCAACGAGCCTCATAACCGCAGAAGATGTCGCCATCTTCGTGATTGAGCCAAGGAGGAACCCATCGCCGACCATGGACGGCATAGGGTTTGGCTTCGTCGGGTACAGGTCGTTAAACCCTGCACTGACACTGACGCTGCCCTGTTCCATTATCAGCGCGCTTTGCAAAGCATAGTTGCCGCCCTGCTGCGCCATCGTCTGCGTTGCGTTCTGCATTATATCCAAAATCTGCTGCTGTAGCACCGGCCATGGGGTCGTGGCCGTTGCCAACGTGACGAGGAACGCCGCCAGCATTGTTTCGGCCAATTGCTCTTTGTCACTGTGTCTTCGCTTCCCGACAGCTAGCTTTTTTGGGCGAAGTATTCTATAGCCCTGGTGGTTGCAGTTTTGTTTTCTATCCGCCAGTTACAACGCTGGATAGCGTTTGCTCCAGGCAAACTTTCGCGGGGTCGCAATTCGGAGCGAGAGGCAGATTTGAGTAGCAGAATTTGAGGATTCGATATGCTCGGATGGGATTGGGCCGTAAAATGTTCTTATTCATGACGAATGACCTAAAGCCCCCCCCCTCGTACTATTTAGGCAGTCGTACTGTTTAGGTAAATAGTACGAGTGTTGTTTTTTAAAAGTTTTAAGGGGTGCCCCCAGCCGCAACGACTTTTAAGTTTTAGGCGCCCGCTGGACAGGTCCCTTCCCCGGGTTCTCTTTGATGCAGGTGAAGGACAGGTGTCAGCATGCAGATCCAACACAGAGAGCGTGTCCAGGTCCATCATCACTGATTCATCAAGGTTCGCCACCTCTGCATCAGCAATGCGAGAGCTGCTGCGAGCACAGTGTTTGTTTAGTCCTTCTGTGACCATTAGACAGTCACCGCTCGCTCTAAGTGACACCCATGCACTTTTGTCCACTGTGACTGAAAAGCGCGTTACTTAGAAGAATTAGAAAAACGGAAGATTTCGGCGGAAACCCCCCAGTTCAGTTTTAGTGACAACCAAAAAAAATGCGGTTTCAGTGCTAAGAGTGAGCATTCAGCATCAATTAGAGTGAGACCTCATGAGGCTCGCTCTACATGCCACTGGTTGAATGGTAGTTGAATAGTGGTTAAATAGTAGTTAAATAGTGGCTAAATAGTACGAGTCACTCTGAAACTTTGGGGGGTGTACTCTTAGCTTTTTCAGGAAATATCCGGTGTTTTTCACCCTGGGGGGGGCTTTATAATAATCCACTACTTCTAAAAACACAGAATTGTTCAACAATAAACAGACCAGATGTGCAGAAATTGTCCCCATACGCGGTGGAGTCCGACTGGGTATATGGAGTCTCCAAAAGTGAGTGTGGCACACCCGTTAGGGAAATGTAGTGCAGCATAGAAGACTTATTCATTTTCCTGATATTGAGAGCGAGTATTGGTACTTCTCTGACTGACTCAAAATTAACTGCAACGCGGAGAAAAGAGGGTTCGGATTGACGTGGAATAAAGTCCCGCATGTGATGGATGCAAGCAGAGACGAGTCACCTTTTTAGAGTTACTAAAGTTCGCTTGAAATTCCGGGGTGTTAGGGTCTCCGTGTGACCGTTCATGAATGGGTTCTCTTAGAGCAAGAACTATGTGCAAGGGCTATGTGGTTACGGGTTGTATACTTAGTGCACGCTTTCGTTATGGGTTATGGCTAGCCATGTCCGGGACTGTTTGTGACCGACGACACCGCCACTGGTAACGGGGCCGCGGCCCGCACAGCGCCTCCGACGGAACGATCTACGCCCGTCTTAAGTACGTGGCAGTAGTGAGGCGACCGGAAACTCCTCGGAGAGCAGTGCTCGTGCTAAGAAAAAAGCCGGTCATTTATGACTAAAAAAATCCATCGCTGAAAATTGACCGGTCATTTATGACCGGTCATTTTTGGGTCAAAAATGACCAGCAGTGTTGTCATGCCAGGGCATAGGCCCTACCTGCCTCCTACCTGGCTGTGTTTTCAACAACAAAACTACGCATTTCTTCCTGGTGCCACCGGTGTCACCGTGTCACAGTGGTGTTCCCAATCACTGCACGTGCCCCCTACCTAATTATCGTCCGGTGCCGAAACCCAGCGACAACACGAGCCGGCGTTTTTGATCCAGTATGCCTAACATGCTGCTGACCCAGCCCACGGCACACAACAGCCAGTACTAACGTGTGATGAAATGAACAACGACCAGCCGTTTCTTTTTCCTGGGTCACTTTGATGTTTTGATTCATGGAATGGGCTGTGCAACTGGTGCTTGACCAATATCCAGTGAAAACTTGAACAAAAACTTTAACTCTAAAAACTCAACATGGGGAGTGAACCGCCCAGACCAGGGGGAAGGAAAACCGCCGAAAATACTGAAGCAGGCCACTTGGTTGGCATGGGCCTGCCAAGACGCCCAGTCACTGTAGAGAGCCTCCACAAGTTGCGTGTGGACGGTGCGAGCCTTCAATGAACTCAATGCCAAGTCCACGCACGACATACAGTTGGAGTGTCGACTTCGCACGAGGGCGCGGCACAGCGGCGGGTGAAGTTATCCAGAAACGGCAGCAGCTACCACAGAGGAACGGCTGGAGCAAAGCCTTTTGTTCGGGGAAGGATCCTGCACGCAGTCAGAAGCAACCCAGCCACAGCAGACACAGTCGAAGGATAACCGAATAGCTATCGACGGCATTTTGCACGAAGCTTGGTCTGTTCAAACCAGATGGGCCATGCCTGGAATTCTTACCTTACGCCATTCTGACGAAGCTGGGGGCTCATCGACCGGTTGCGACTCGGCCGTATCCGCTGTAGGTCCACTCCAGTGTGTAAAGCCCCCCCCGCGCGAGCGAAGACGACGATGACGTCCCCAGTGGACTCATCGCTTACATCACAATTGGGTGCCTGTTGTTTGTGAGCTCCGTGATTGCAACCCTGGCCTTTTTCAACATCCGCAAGAAGCCGACCAACGAGAACTAAGGCAGGATGCACCCAGCCTTTCGCATTGGTCGGGTAGGTCTAATTCGGGTTCGCTGATTCCGGTCTGATGTGGTGACGTTGGACGGAGTGACACGGGGCCAGATTGGTGATATCATGCAGGGTCAAAACCCTGTGTCTTTTTGGAAATGGCAAAAAAAAAAAATTCCAGAAAAAAATTGGGATTTTTGAATTTTAAAATTTTGGAACAAACTCTGCAGTAATTTTTGAAGACGTTGAGCAATTTTTTTTTTTTTCCAACTTTTTTTTTTGGGGTCCATCGGCCCCGCGGGAGCGTTTTAAAAAGACACAAGGTTTTGACCCTGCATGATATCTGGGGGAACTGTTGGACACGACCTGTGGCAAGAATCTGCACAGCCGGCTTCGCGGTTACCTTCGCACGTGAAGTATCGTGCTTTCGACTCTTCAGCCGTCTTGGTCGCCGCGTTCGTGCGCGCTTGGTGCTGCTTGGCAGCAGAAGCTGCTGGACGAGCGCGAAGCGTAGAAGCGGCAGCGCGAGCTCGAGCAGTCGCACAGATGAAGGAGCGCCTCGAAAAGGACGAGCGCCGCCGCGACCACCAGCGGCAGCAGGCGGCCCAATTGGCGCAGGCGCAGCAGGCGAAGCAGAAACCCGTGGCAGGCGCAGCAGGAGGTCTAGTTCGCTGATCCGGGTCTAGTTTGGCGACATTGGATTGAGTGACACGGGGCTGGATTCGGTACCGCCGCTATTGCTAGCGTACCTCGGCCACCATCTGGGGGAACTGTTGGTCACGACCTGCGGCAAGAATCTGCATAGCCGGCTTTGCGGTTACCTTCGCAGGGCCTTCCCTGGGCCGGCTAGCAGAGGAAGGCCACTCGGGAAGGCAGCCAGCGCAGCTACAGCCTACTAGGCACCTGCTGGTAAGATCAGCCACCATGCAAATCCTGGTGGGTTCGTTTTCCCTTCTCTGGGCCTTCCCTGGGCCCGCTAGCAGCGACGAAGGGAGACCTCGCTTTGTCGCCGCTATGCCCTCAATTCCGGAGAATTGACCGGAGGGCGCGGCTTCAGTGTTGGACGCAACACTGCCGGCAAAAAAAGGCTCGAAGCTTAGTCAGCCGGTAAGCTGGTTGATCGCGCGCACACTGCGATCGCTGGATAATAAGCCTTGCTCGGACGTAAAACACAGCGCGCGTCCGGTGCCCCCACGGTGCACTAGTAAGGCCAATCACTAGTCATTTTAAAGTGAACTTACTAGTAAGAAATCTTACTAGTAATATGACTAGTGCACTAGTAAGAATGACTAGTGCACTAGTCATGTTTGCTAGTGTTTTACACAGTAAAGTCCATTTTTAGGCGGTGGATATGGCGTGGGTGTCCGACCCACGCTCGAATACTGTTCCGCAGGTTCGTCCTGCCGATGTTGTGCACGCAGAAACATGAATGGTGAACACTAGGTTGCCAAGCCACCTGCCGTAAGTGCGCTCAACATTTCCAGTCGCCTGGCAGAGGAGTTTCCCAAGAACCTTTTGTGTTGTGAAGCAATGTTGCAGCGGAAGCCCTGCGCATGCGTTTCCGTGCAGCAAAGATGTTGTGGAGGACAGCCCCGTGGTCGGGCCAAGCTCGCCATTCACTGCTGTAGAGAGCCAGCTGGGCACACTGATGCATAGACATGCCGAATCGCATTATGTTCCCTGCAATGATGGCGCCGATAGCGCGCGCTGTCGGTGCATGGTATGCATCCATTGTTGTTTTCCCCTGCGGTGTTTCGTGAGTGATAAGGCTGGCGATGCGAAACCGTACGAGAATCATACTACACAAAGTTACGTACGAACTATTGCAACGCGCCCCACCCTCTGGCCCAAGTGCACTCGCTGGTGAACAATGTGGAACCACCAGGATACTTTATGAACGGAATCGGGTTGGAGTCACGAGCCGCGCGCCGGAACGGTTGACCGCACCGATCGTGGCAGCTACAAGACTGCAACACATGGTCGAAGGAATGTGGGCGGAGATACCAGGAAGTATCTCTGGCAACGATTGACAGCATGGGCGCAGCAACATGCTCTTCCGCTAAATGCAGACACGGCGGTGCTCTTCGTAATGGCCACAGGGGTCTCAATAGGGAGCCAGCTGTCATACAGCAAGACACTGTCTGCAATATTTCGCCACCTTGGGTTCAACAACCAGGCACTTTTGAGCGCCGCGTCTGCTCTACGTGCACAGGGAGCGCTGATCCCGGAAACACAGGCACCGCCGATCCCGCGTATGACGCTCCTGCGGTGGATTGCTCGACAGACACCGCGTGTTCGCCTTGCTGCTATGGTGGCATGGAAATCCGCCAGCAGATGGGGAGAAACGCAGTGCCTCACGTCACAGCAGTTCATCCTCGTCTCCAGCAACGAGGTGATCATCGACTGGTTCACCACGCCGAAGTCAAGCCGAGCCGACCCGTACCGAGCATCTCGACTTGTTGTAATTGTTGGACCGCTGACGGAGTTTATTGCACACCTCTACCAGAAGCTCGCACCGTTCGCCCAGCTCACCGACCTGACAACGGATCGGCTTACCAGGAGCTGGAGGCAAGACCCGGTAATGTCTCCATACAGCGCCCACAGTATCAAGCGCGGGGCAATCACCTATCTGCTCTTTCTCCTCGGACAGGGCGCACCCATTCAGCCCGAGCTAATCTCCCGAGTAGCCAAGCACCAAGCCGAAGTGGGTTTAGCGTCAATGACTATCCGCTATGCAGGCGATATGATAGCCTTGGCACGGGCCCTTCGGACTCAGGATGTTACTCGATTCCTGTAGGGCATGGAGTTACCAGCTTTTATTCTGGAAACTCACGAGATCGCCTGCCTTGTGTAGCACGGGCACATACCATTACGCGGCGTGCACATAGCTCGTCTTCCGCAGACAGAATCAGAAATGAAAGCGCCACTGCATGTCACTTCTGTGGAGCCTATCATGCAGGGTCAGAACCTTGTGTCTTTTTGAAACGCTCCCGCGGGGCCGATGGACCCCAAAAAAGAACAGGCATCGGAGCACGAGCGGTTTTTGTTTGTGCGATTTAACCTGTATGTGATTTGGTTAAACCGCTGCCAACGTTCTTTTTAGCTGTAACAAATACTGTCTCCAGGGAAGCAGAAATTGGTTGTCGCAAAAAAGAACAGGCATCGGAGCACGAGCGGCCCCTATTCGAACCCCCCCCCCCTCCTACCGTGAGCGACTGATGACGCGGGATGGGACCCGGCGGAAGACTAAGCAAAAAGGCGGTTGCTCGCCTGATATGATGAACTGCATGCCACACGGAGGAAGAACCAACCGACCCACTTGACGAGGACTCGACGAAGTGGGCTGTCGATGTTGGGCGCTAACATTGCGGGCGATTTAGTCTTGTGTACTGATCCGCGATGTTCTGGAGCGACGGGACGTAGCTGATATTCAGCCGGCTCCTGGATGAGGCCAAGCTCTTGTTCATCAGAGTTAGCAGCTGCATCGCATCCTGACGAAGCGTGTAGCCGCGGCGTACGCAGCCTATCACCGCCTTGTTGTCACACAGCAGGTTGATGTCCACGCTCGACTGGCCGTGGACCGCGTGCTGTACGGCCCGAACGACGGCGTATAGCTCCTTCATGAAGATGTCCGCGTGGAGTAACTCCGCAGGAAAACCGCCGTAGACATGGGACCCGTCTGCCACGAAGGCCCATGCCGACATGCTGGCGTCGGAGACGACATCGATCGAACGAGTGTAAACCGGTTTACACCATTGCCGCCAGGCGTTACCCCGCATGTCGGAGCACTGGGCAACGAGGCAGCTCTTGACCGCAGCTGGGCAAGGCGCGACGGAGTCCCAGAACGCGCTGTCGGTGGACGAACGGCCGGAAGCCAGGGTTGACATCCACTGCAAGAGGAGAAGTACCTCGTGGAGAGGGTACCCCATCACGTGGCGACGCCAGAGCAGAGACCCAGTCAGTTTCCACCACACGCGGACGGGAGCCTCACTACACTCCCGGATGCGATCCATCACCGGTCCAGCCTTCCCTATCCAGGATGGGTCCACACGCCATCTCTTCGCTGCGAGGTCGACTTCCAATCCCAGCAGCACCGCCCGGGTAGAAGGCTTGGACCAGCTCCCGATGGTCAAGCCGTACTTCGAAGTCAAAGCCTTGAAGCGAGCTGAGGCCTCTATAACTTCGGCCTCAGTGTCCGCCACAAATATCACGTTATCGATCCACGCGAGAACCTCAACGTCCACACCCTGAGCGGCGGCAGCCGCAAGCTCCAGCGAGACCGCCTGGGCCGCCTGAGGCGCAGCGCGGTAGCCCATCGGCAGGCGCGTCATCCACAACAGCCTGCCCTCAATACGGAAACAGAAATACTTTCTGACCTCTGGAGGCAGCGCAAACTGGAAAAAAAAGGAGCGGAAGTCGAACTCAGCCACCCACTTGCGGGACAGCACCGTACTCACGATGGTGGCGTAGCTGGGTAGGTCGCAGGGCGGCAAAGGCACGTGTGCCGTGGCCCGGTTGATTGACTCGCAGCTGAGGATGAACCGGAGCTGACCGGGGGCCCGTTTATCCACCGTAAACGCGCCGTGAAACCAGCGGGAAGAAGCCGCCTTGGGGACCGGCGCAGCGATCTTCAACGCGAGCAAGCGCTCAACGTGCGGCCTCATTCGTGAGTTGCGCGGACCAGGGCCGGATACGAACGAACCCGGTCTTAACATGCTTCCGATGAACTCGGAATCCAGTAACCATCGCATGTTGGTCCGGAGAGCGGGAAAATCGTGCAAGAGCGCTTCGTGACTGAAGGGCGGAGCCGTCGAAGCTATTTCACCTTCATAGGATGCTTTCGTTACGCGCTTTCCACTGCTGGCGTCCAACCAACCGTTGGCGTAGTCGTAACCCTGGAGGATCTTGTCCAGGTGGCGCGGCCACAATGGAGGCTTAGCGGGGCGGTGGTTCAGTCGGTTTTCTGCAGCGCAGCTGTACCCGGGACTGTCCGCTGGACCGGCTGCCAAAGGTGATGCGGCGTGTACAGCCGCGTCGTCCTGGGGTTGAGGTGACGACCTACGCACATCGCTGCTTGCTCTCCTTCCACAAAAGCCACCCAAGTCAGCGCGGCATGTCTGATCCTGTGTGAAGGAACCCCCAGCTCCTCTTGAAGGAAACTGTTGTAAGCCTGTCTTGACAGGTTGGGGAACACGAACGCCTTGGGGCCGCTGGCAGGGCGTTGGATGGTGATCCATTCCCAAAAAGGCGTCAGAAAAGCCCCGCTTCGTGGCAGTAAGAGACCCTGTCCTCGGGACGTCGGGTCGGTCTTCCCGCCGACAAACAGGATCATGACCTGTTGCTTGTCCACCGACCACATGTGGTCCAACCGGACCCGTTGCAGGTCCACGAACCGGCACGCCGTCGACCACTGGAACCGGAGGGCCATGGTATGCAAGCCGGGGCCTCGTGAGACCACCTGTAGGACCTCCTCTTTGGATGGGGTCCGCCCGGCATCGCGGGTACGTCGGTCCTCGAACTGATCCATGGTCAGCCTGACCGAGCGCCGGTATGCGCTCATCCAGTTCACCCGAGACATCCGGAAGTAGGTCACGTACTGGAGAGCCGACTCGGCCTTGATCTCGCCAGCCGTCACCTTCCGATTCACCCACATCAGGAAGGCTTCCTCGTCGGATAACGTGGGGCGAAAGCGTCGGGCCTCCTCCGCGTATCTCTGAGCGCGGCTCACCACTGACAGCATGGCAGGGGTGCTCTTGTAGCACTTCTGCACGGCGAGGAGGAGTGCCTCCTGATCCCTTCGGAACCGATCTTGATCGGGACACCCGAAGTCTTGTTTCCGAGGTAGTGACCTCTTTACCACCTCTGCCCACAAACCCGCGGTAGGCAGGCCTGCGGGACTCGCCGACCCTCACCTTCGAGGCCTCTTCAGGGAGGGCTCCTTCTTCTCCTCCTTGTTGTCTGCCTTTTTTGCCAGCTCGGCCATGGCCTTCTGGGCTTGGATCAAGGCCGCCTTCGTGAAGTCGGCATAGTCCATGGACCCGAAGCGAGTCTCCCAGGAAACCTGGAACTCAGTGCCGTTCGAGTGGAGGCATTTAAGGCGAAGGGCTTCGAGGCGGACCATGATCTGGTGCAAAACCTGGAGGACAGGCGGGGAGCTGTGTGCCAGGGGCATCAGAGCCGTGAGCGTGGAGAAATGCATCCTCCGCTCATGATCCAGGGAGCTTCCCGCATCGTGGGGGTGCTCTGGCACCAGGTGGTACGTGTACCGTGCCTTAACCTCCGACAGAATCATCTGTCGCCCCTGTCCGCTCGCCAATCCTTCCAGCCAAGTAGTGACTCGACGAGGATCCACCGCTTCGGTAGTGACCGGTGCGGCTGGCACTGGAGCGAGCTGAGCCCGCATGGCAGACTGTGCAAACAATGCAAGAAAGGCAGTCTTGACTGGCCCCTCTTCGAGAGCAGCGAGCAGGGAGCATGGGTCCAAGCTCGGGGGGACGGCCGGATCGTGATCACGGGTCCCCCTCGCGTTCTGTTCTTCTTTTAGGCTGCTGCCGGCCAGGTGTAGTGACACCAGGCACTGGGGACAGACCCAGCCGTCCTCGGACAAGTGTTCGAGGAACAGGGGCGCGACCTCCTTCGGCAGGGATGCCTTCAGGCATGACGGGAACCCCCGTTTGCCGCACCGGGCGCAGAAGGCACCCGAGTTGTGGGTCTTTCCACAGTCGACGCAGCAGTCCACGTCCTCGTCGGCGGCCTCCCAACCGTCGGGGGCAAGGACGACCTCGATGGGAGACCAGTCGACAGCCTTCAGGTCAATCGCCATCTGCACGAGCAATATTTTTTGTTTGTGCGATTTAACCTGTATGTGATTTGGTTAAACCGCTGCCAACGTTCTTTTTAGCTGTAACAAATACTGTCTCCAGGGAAGCAGAAACTGGTTGTCGCAAAAAAAAAATTTGGCAAAAAAAAATTTTGCTCAACTTCCGCAAAAATTACTGCAGAGTTTGTTCCAAACTTTTAAAATTCAAAAAACCCATTTTTTTTCCGGAATTTTTTTTTTTTGCCATTTTCGAAAAGACACAAGGTTTTGACCCTGCATGCTATGCACATACAACGTCTGCGTGATCGACTTCTTCCCGAAAGAAAGGCTCGTTTCGACGAAGTCTGGAATAAAACATTTTTTCCGACGCTACCACAGCTACCACAGTCAGTTCCACACAGTTTTTCGCAAAAGAGTAAGTTTCAAGAGCGTCATGCTGAAGAGTTGGTAAAATGCGGAGTTGCCCAGCCTGCAGAAGGCCCAGGGAAGTTGCAGAATGTTCCCTTTACGGTACTGGAGGAGAAACCCACCGGTTTCAGACAACGGTTCATTCTCTGGACTAAGCAGGCCAACGAAATAGCAGCAAAGGAGGGGTACAAAGCCGATGTGCCTTTAGGGCATATCTCAAACTATTTGCATGCAGCAATTGACCATTGTGGAAGTATGCATGATTTCTGTACAGGATTTTTTGCGATCGAAATACCATGCAGGGTCAGAACCTTGTGTCTTTTTGGAAATGGCCAAAATTTTATTTCCAGAAAAAAAATGGGTTTTTTGAATTTTAAAAGTTTGGAACAAACTCTGCGGTAATTTTTGAGAAAGTTGAGCAAATTTTTTTTTTGCCAAAAAAATTTTTTGGGGTCCATTGGCCCCGCAGGAGCGTTTTAAAAAGACACAAGGTTCTGACCCTGCATGATACCAATCACTTCACGGGAGTGTTTCCGTTTTCCAACGGACTCCGGAAGTTGGTATGCGCTCACACGTCTGCCCATGGGACACACGTGCTCACCAGAACTGATGCATTGGCCGCCTCAGCAGCAGGTGATCCCGGGTACGTAGTATCAGCATGTGCGGCCACCGGAGTCTCCACCCAAGTGTGGATAGACAACATCAGGTACACTGGTGATCGATCAGACGTTGTGCGGGAAACACAGCGGCTGGACAGCGTAGCCCAAAAGTGCCGAATCACCTGGAAACAGGCTGATAGTGTGGATTTGGGTGAACAGTATGATTTCCTAGGTGTTGCTTTTGACCACAAAGAAAAGACAGTAGCTCCAGCACAAAAGTTGCTACAAAAGATCGACGCAGTTGACCTATCACAGACCACTGCTTCCGAGTTGGAGTCATTGGGGGGAAGGTTGTTTCTCTCACTCTGAGAAGTTTTTTCCACTGGCAGTGGGCAAAAAACCAATTTTACCCACTGTGTTTTTTTCACTAGTGAAAAAAAAAACTTTTTTTCTTCACTAGTGAAAAAAAATTTTTTTTTTTCACTGGTGCCATTATTTTTTTTCCCCCATTTTTTTGGCTGAAAGTGGTCAAGAACAGGTCAAAAGTGCAGTTGTATGCAGTTTTGGCTGCCCCGGCTAAATCATGCTGAACCACGCCCCCCCCACCCAAACACACGACCAAACCAGCACTATCTGGTGGTGTGGCAAACCTGGCACCTGCCAGTTCAAAAAACTTCCATTGTGAGAGAAAAAAAGTCTCTCACTGGTCAAATGTGGTCGGGAATTCCATCTTGCATGCATGTGAACGGAAAGGGGACGCGCAGTAAAGAAGCGAAGGGGAAATCGTCTCGGCCGGGCAGGATGAACCTAACCTTCCGAACGAGAACGAACCCCATCGCGTGTAAAAAACTTCCGCAACGCTTGTTCAACTACCCTCTTTCCATTCCTGGAAGAAAGCAGCTGGGGCGACATGCGGGAAGGTAAATCCGCAATATTCGACGCAGAGCGCACCCAAGCAATTGTGAAGGTGGCCCCCACTTCACGCAGTCTTGACAAAGCTGCTACAATAGCCTCATTTAACATGCAGGGTCAAAACCTTGTGTCTTTTTGGAAATGGCAAAAAAAAAAAATTCTGGAAAAAAATTGGGTTTTTTGAATTTTAAAATTTTGGAACAAACTCGGCAGTAATTTTTGATGAAGTTGAGCAAAAATTTTTTTTTCCAACTTTTTTTTTTGGGGTTCATCGGCTCCGCGGGAGCGTTTTAAAAAGACACAAGGTTTGGACTCTGCATGTTAAGGGTTTTGAGGCCATGCACATACCCTTCCTTGCTGCGGATGCTACAGTCGTGTTATCGACTTTAAAATGAACGTTATTACTCAGAAAAGCGGGAGGCAGAGCAAATATTGCGTTACGGAACGCCAACGCTTCTAGAATGTTGATGTGCAACAAGGATTCAGCATCAGTCCATGAATTGCCTGCGACGATTACTTCCTTAGTAGTGTTGTCGATTGCAACCATGCCCCATCCTCGCAGTGAAGCATCAACAAAAACATCAAATGGGGTGCATGGAAGGATATTTTGTACTTTGAGCGGTTTTCCAACAGCAGCACGCCAAACTTTTAACTCCTTTTGAACGGAAGGAGGGATACTTACAAGAGAGAAGCGCTTCTTTTCCCGGAGTTGAGGCTGTTAGTGACTCGCCGCAAGAACTTAATCGCAAACCAAAACCGACCAAGTAGTACCCCTGATACGGCGCTTGCGTGCATGAGTCGGCCTCCAAAAGACTCCAACTCTCCGGCAGTTACTTTATCATGCAGGGTCAAAACCTTGTGTCTTTTTAAAACACTCCCGCGGGGCCGATGGACCCCAAAAAAAAATTTTGGAAAAAAAAAATTTTGCTCAAGTTCCTCAAAAATTACTGCAGAGTTTGTTCCAAACTTTTAAAATTCAAAAACCCCAATTTTTTTCCGGAATTTTTTTTTTGCCATTTCCCAAAAGACACGAGGTTTTGACCCTGCATGTTATCAAACTGCACGCTCTCTAACTTTGACAAGAGTCTTTTTGAAGGCGAAACTTCACCTTTTGTGTGGTCAAAACTTACCCCGATAAAATCATACACGGAGGCTGCATCCTCGCTGTCCTCCGGTTTCCAAGTCACACCGGCTCCCTGCGCCGCCTTGTCCAGACGGGCTGTTTCTGCCTTTACCGACCTTTCGCTCCCCGTTAGACGAATATTGTCTATCCAGGTATGGACAGTCACGTCTTGGGCCTTGTATTCCTCCTTGACATAGTCCGGGTGCCCTCCAATGGTTGATGTCAGGGTGTGCATAAGTTCTGGAGCACAACTGTGTCCCATAGGCAACCGGGTTAGTTCGAACCATCTGCCTTTATCATGCAGGGTCAAAACCTTGTGTCTTTTTGGAAATGGCCAAAATTTTATTTCCGGAAAAAAAATGGGTTTTTTGAATTTTAAAAATTTGGAACAAAAACTGCGGTAATTTTTGCGGAAGTTGAGCAATTTTTTTTTTTTTCCAAATTTTTTTTTTGGGGTCCATCGGCCCCGCGGGAGTGTTTTAAAAAGACACAAGGTTTCGACCCTGCATGGTACTTAGAAACATGTTCTAACGGCACCTGAGCTTTGTACGAAGCCCTCAAGTTTTCATTTGCTTCACGTGTCCATAATGTCTCAAGCCCGAGGGCTTGTCTTCCAACACCGTGAAAGGTACAGACATCAAGGTTCCTGGTCCCGTTGCAGGAGCAGCAAAATCACACTTCACCAATTGTTCTGCATGAGCAGCACTGAATGAAGAACGGATACCTCTCATTGGTAATGATTGAGAAGACGGGGGATTAAAAGTTGCATTCCAAACGAAATCAAAATGTTCCTGTCATGCAGGGTCAAAACCTTGTGTCTTTTTGAAAATGGCAAAAAAAAAAATTCCGGAAAAAAATTTGGTTTTTTGAATTTTAAAAGTTTGGAACAAACTCTGCAGTAATTTTTGAGGAAGTTGAGCAAAATTTTTTTTTTCCAAAAAAATTTTTAGGGCTCCATCGGCCCCGCGGGAGCGTTTTAAAAAGACACAAGGTTTTGACCCTGCATGCTGTACGCATTTCCTCATTCTTAGCTTCAGCTTCTCAACCTGTAAAGGTTGCACCTTTGTAGCGTGCAGTGGAGCGTTTCTTTCTTCATCTGTTGCCGGGATTCTGGAACAATGGGCACAGTATGCTTGTTGTGTGAACTCATAAATATCGCGTCACTTCCCCAGTCTTCAGGGCACGCGCCAACGCAATTGGATCGCCTCCATATCTTATGGTCATTTCGGGAAGACCCGATGCCCCTTGATGTTTCGCTAAACGCGCTATAAGCCAATCTTGTAGAGGGACACCTTGAGACAACAGTTGGAAAAGATGTGAAAGACGATCCCAGAGCTGCGACTTCTCCCCACCTGCTCGCCGACTTCCATGCTAATAGAGCCGCCAAACAGAGGGCTGGGTCCTGCTCTTGCGCCCACTTCAAGAGAACCTTCTTGTCCATCGGCAATGCCTGTCGAATGGGAATGTTTCCCCCAACGGCTCGGAGAGCCCTTGCTGCATTCAAGAGAGGGAGATTGTCGAGCCCCAAATACCCCAACATTGCTGATATTCCTTTCGCATAAGCCAACTGTGCTTGAGGGCTGACACGGGTTGCCATTACGAATAGCGCTGCTGAGTCGGCGTTCAGAGGTAATCCCTGGGCTGAAGTCCATCTTACCAACCTGTTCCACAGGTGGCGTCTTTGGGCTGTTGTGGATCGAGCCCACATAATCGAGACAAGATCTTGGAGCAGAATTTCTGCTTCATTTGCAGTAACATGCAGGGTCAAAACCTTGTGTCTTTTTAAAACGCTCCCGCGGGGCCGATGGAGCCCAAAAAAAAATTTTGGAAAAAAAAAAATTTGCTCAACTTCCTCAAAAATTACTGCAGAGTTTGTTCCAAACTTTTAAAATTCAAAAAACCCACTTTTTATTTCTGGGACAACCTCTACCTATTAGAACGGTCCGTTCTCCTTGAACTTTCGGAAATCCTCAAGTCTGCGATGGGATGAATCGGAGCGGTTTCGCGACGCTAGTCTCGCAGGCCTGCGAGCGCGGTGTCACGTGCGCTATCGCACGACGCTAAACCCGCATCCGACCTTGAGGTCTCCGAGCCGTCCGCCTAGGTTCTTCACCCTGGAGAAGGCGGCGCAAGGACATGGCCCAACGACGGTGTGGAAACATCGTCCGTTCACGTAGGCAAATGGCCTCATGGCGACGTGTAAACGTTGCCTGACCACGCGAACTCGAAAGCTTTACTCAGCGTAATCGCTGTCCTCGGAACCGGAATCGGGTGACGCTCCAACTTGAGCGACATTATCCATGGCTCTTGTCTGAACCTTATTCCAATCCAGGTAGGCTTTGAAGGCCGAGGATTGCCATGATCCAGCACTGAGCAGTAGAGCCAGGTTGGGGTTGAGATCGTTCAGATCTTGGGCAGCCCCGCGTCTCAAGCTGTGCGTGCCCCATCCGACCGTCGGTGTCGCGTGGTGTGATGCCTTCTCCTTCAGAGATGCTAACATGTCCACGTAGGGTATCAGGTTCATCCTTTCGCCCTCCGGGACGTTGTCCCTGGCGTATGGCCACAACACATGCACTGGGCAGATGGCTCGCCATCCCTTTCTCACTGTGCCCTCTCCACATGTGCACCCTCTGTCTAACACGTCACCCCCCGGTTTATTTTTACGCCTTCTGAGTGCCACGTACAGTCTGTCTTTGAACTTGAAGACGGAGCTGTGCCTCCCTGACGTCCTCAGTTCCTCGAGTACAGTAGCTGGCACGTCTGTTGCTAAGCCCCTCTGGAGGGGGATAGCCTCGTTCTGAACTCTCAGAAGGAAAACGAATGCAATGCAGGTTATCCTGGCGAAGGCCTCCAGCGATACGAAGTTTCGCACCGATAGTATGGCCCGGCGGTCTTCTACTATCTTGTCGAGGAGGGGGCCGTCTATGGCGTCCATCCTGCGCTTGCGCACTTGTTCCCTCCGGTGCGAGGCGAAAACGTCATTCAGGCCTTGGACCGGACGGTGTCCTTGATGCCAAGAAATCTCTGAATCTTTTCTATGGCGGACGTCGCGGAGGTTGCCGTCTGCGCGTTGCGGTGCAGGGAGACGTATGATGCCCATTCATCGGGCTGGATGGGAAAATGGGGGCACGACACGATGTCCGCGTACCTAACCCATCCTCGCAAGGCGACCAAGTACTGGTCCCAGGAACCAGTCGATATGGAGGCGATTCTCGCACGCTCCACTTGCCGCGATACGACGGCCTTGGCCCGCATCGGGTTGCCAAGGGCCTCCAGTGCGTCAAGCTTCCTTTTCAGGGGCAGACTCCTGTCAAGGTCTTCTTCACTGGGCTGGTCCAGTTCTGCCAGGGCCCGTTTGATCATCTCGATCACCTCGGGGCCCGAGGGGAGCTGCCGCTGTGGTGCGTCCATCTCCGCTTTCTTTGTTTTCTCCGGGTCTGGGTGGGCGGGAGGAGAAATACAACCCTGTTAAGGTAGTCGATGCGAGGCGGCCATCCTGGCC